>CAOKZL010003097.1:0-127051 GCA_948472985.1 Iguana delicatissima
ATGGGCTTCCGTGATGGAGTCTATCCACCCGCCATGTGGGCTCCCACTTTTCCTACTTCCTCCTGTCTTACCAAGCATTACCATCTTCAGTAATGAGTCATGTCATCTCATGGTAAGTACGTCCAAAGTACAACAACTGGCCCAGCTTAGTCATCTTGGCTTCTAGGGTTATTACTCTTGAGTCCTTCTCTCTCTCTCTCTCTCTCTCTCTCCCCCAAAGAGTTGTGTCAAGGTGGCTTCCATGTCAAAGGTGCGTGAATCTACTCCGAATTTCCATTCCAGATTTGAAAAGGACTTCTCCAAGGTGCTGAACTTACTTTTGGAGACAGTATTTTGGAAGACGTCTGGATCCAAATCCAACTTTGCTGCCCCTCTGGCATGAAAGACAATGACAACCATTCCTCTTTCGGCCTCACGTGGACGTTCTTCCTCAGTCCAAAGGCTTCATGTTCTTCTGGCTTACTTCTCTCGAGCTGGGAGGCCATTGTTCTCTCCAGTGGGCACCCTATTCCATAAGTCAGGCAGAAATTCCCAGCTATCGAGAGAGAGCTTTCTCTGTCTTGAGCTGCTGGAGCTGATGAAGGAAAGTGACTAGGGAACTATATGGTTGGCCTTCCCCATTTGTGGGTTTGACTTGCACAGATTTCATAGAATCATAGAGTTGGAAGAGATCCCAGGGGGCCATAGAGTTGGAAGAGATCCCAGAGTCCAAACCCCTGCCATGCAAGAACCCACATCAAAGCACACCCACCTGACAGCCATCCAGCCTCTGCTTAAAAACCTTCAAAGAAGGAAACTCCACCACACTCCATTGAGGCAACCTGTTCCACTGCTGGAAGCTCTGACCATCAGGAAGTTCTTCCTGAGGTTCAGGTGAAATCTCCTTTCCTGCAGCTTGAATCCGTTGCTCCTTGTCCTGGTCTCTGGAGCAGCGGAAAACAAGCCTGCTCCCTCCTCGGCACGATATCCCTTCAAATATTTAAATATTTGATTATTTGCAAGTGTCCTCAACCTTTGCCCTTCATGTGTCAACCCGGATCATTAAATATCTAAGTCAGAATCATCCACGCCATAGCATTTCCAGTTTCTGGTTGCAAAAGCCGGGCAGTGAAGAAAGCTCACTGGAAGAAAGTTAACTCCTTTCAAATATGATGCTGGAGGAGATAACCATGGATTGCTAAAAAGACAAAGGAATGAGTCCAAAAGCAAATCAAGCCTGAACTCTGCCTAGAAGCCAAGATGACTAAGCTGAGATTCTCATAGCCTGGACTTATCAAGAGAAGACATAACGCACCAGGACAGATGAGAATGCTTGGCAAAGCAAGAGGCAGGCGGAAAAGAGGAAGAACATTTTACAGATGGATAGATTCAATCAAGGAAGTCACAACTCCAAGTCTGCAAGATCATGACTGGGCTGTTGACAACAGTGTCTTGAAGATCTCTCATGTCTAGGGTCACCATAGGTTGAAAGTGACTTCACTGTACTTAACAACAATAATCAATCTGAACGCACATGGGCCCCCTGTTATGACTCCAGGCTGAGAGAGTGTGACTTGTCCACCCAGTGGATTTCCATGGCCAAACAAGGATTCTCACCCCGAAGTTGCTGGAATCTGGCAATGAAACGACACCACACTGGCTGTGGTACATACAGGAATCTCACACCTTTTGACACCCTGTTGTCTGACAACTCACTTCCAAATTAAGGACAAGATCCACTAATTTGATGGGGATTCCACTCTTTCATTGGTTCTTCTTGCCTACAGAGGTCACTTGGAAATGTTTCTGTGTGTGCTGCTTGCAAAGCTAGGCAGCTGAGAGACCTTGCAAGTAGCAAATGCACAGTGAGCAGCCAAAAATCTTTCATGCTCCCTCCAGTACAGTACATGGGTTCCACTTTTCAACCAATTCTGTTTTCTGGCAGTGCTCCAATCCCTAACCTGTCAGATAAGCAGGGGGAGCCTGTGTAACATTTCCACTTGTAGCCACCCTCAACAGGAAGTGATGAGATTTAAAGTGGCTTTTAGCAGCTTGCAGCACACCAGAGAACCCAATGGTACACTGCATCCATGTAAATGCTCTGCTAAGAACGCAGGAAATGCGCTGTTAGAGCAGAGCAAAGGTCAGTCTGGAAGAACATCCTGTTTCCAAGAGTGGTCATCCAGGTACTTTCAGGACATCCCCACAAGCAGAGGAAACATTTGAGAAAAAAAGTGCAAAACTATGTCTCCTTCTACGGTCAGGAAACGATGGAAGGTACCTTCCAATCGCTTTTGCAAAAGACCCCTCAGAATGAAAACTTGGCCAAACAACAAGGGAAAAATATTCATACGCCTTTTAGCAACAAGTTTCCATTCAGGTTAACATGGAGAGGCTAGCCCTTGATCAGGCTGTGAAAAACTTCATTAGAAAAAAAAATGCCACGGAGAAGGAGAGTGTGCAAGAGCGTTCCAGTGTTATTTATGGTGACACAAACCACTTAGCCTGAACTTTCAAATTGCTAGCCTCAGCAAAAAACCCTCCATGGTTATTCTTCAAAGCGTCACCCGGCCCTGCCGCATGGGAGGGAGAAATCTTAACACAATCACATTAGATTTTTACAAGCTAATTTTAATGCAGCCTCATTCTCCCCCACTCCACTCCCCCTTCCACCACAGCCTTCCCTTCCCTCCCTCACCCTCACCCACACACCCACACCCCTTCACACACAAAACTAGCAAGGAGATGGCCTATACAATTGAAGAGGGTTCTTTATGTCCGCAGCACAATTATGCGGCCCCTTGGCCTTCGGCTCTCTTTTTGCAGAGGGACGCTGACAGGATCCCCTTGCAGTCATCAATACCCAGAAGCACCCAGCTTCACTTTGTTATAAATCCATTTCCCCCCACACACACCCTTTTCCAGAGCTCTTTCTCTCTGTTCTTTCTCTTCTTTCCCATCATCCACCGTTTTTCTCTTTCCCTTTTCCTTTTCCTCCCTGTTTATCAGGCAGGTAGGATTGCCCATCTGTCCGTTTGTTTCTCTCTTTCTCTTAACAGCTTCTCAACTGTTTGAAGAGCTGGGGAGACCTGCAGAGGGAAGCATTACTGCCTATGTAGATCCAAACTGCTGCAGCTTTGTCTCTCTTGGTTAGAGAACTCTGCCACCTAGTGACTGAAGATGGCAGTACAGGCTACAAACCCTTTAACTTATAGTTAATCCATTAAAACAAGAAAATAATCTTTAAATGCACACCCCTAGATCCCTTTATTACATATGACAAAGTTCAGAACCCTAGGTCTCACAGTCTAAGAGCTGCAACAGAGACAGTCACATATTCTTTTTTAACATATATATAGCATTGTACATTGGGGGTGCTCCTGGACTCGCCGCTTCAGATGACAGCCTAAATTAATGCGGCAGCCAGGAGTGCCTGTTATCAGCTTTGGCTGGTACGCCAGCTGCGCACCTTCCTGGACCTGGAACACCTAAAAACAGTGGTGCATGCACTGGTAACTTCATGACTTGACTTCTGCAATGCGCTCTACATAGGGCTACCCATGTGCTTAGTCCAGAAACTTCAATTAGTTCAGAATATGGCAGCCAGGTTGGTCACTGGAAGATCTAAAACTGACCATATAACACCAATTCTGAAGTCCTTACATTGGCTGCCTATTAGTTTCCGGGCACAGTACAAGGTGTTGGTTCTTACTTTTAAAGCCCTTCAGGGCTTGGGGCCAGCCTACCTGCGGGATCGCCTTCTCCCATATAATCCGCCCTGCACACTAAGGTCCTCTGGGAGGAATTTACTGCAGCCGGTCAGAACTAGGTTGGCTGCAGTTACCCAGAGGACCTTCTCTTCTATCGCCCGCAAGTTATGGAATGGCCTGCTGGAAGAGACCCAGCATATTACCAGTCTTGACCGCTTTAAAAAAGCAGTCAAGACTGTTCTCTTCCGACAGGCCTTCCCAGACTAGTGCTCCACTGCCTCCCACCAACTGTCTTCTTGTTTTTAATAGTTAATGTGTTTTAGGGGGTTTAGATGGGTTGGTGGGTGGGGAGGATGGGTTATGTTTTAACTGCTTTTAATGTATTTATATACTGTTGTAGTACCACCTCGATCCATTGGGAGAGGCGGGATATAAATAATAATAATAATTATTATTATTATTATAAGAAAAGCTTGCCAGATCAGACCCAAAACCTATCTAACCTAGTGTTGCGTTTCCAACAGGGATCATCCAGATACTTCTGGGAAGCCCACAAACATGAACTGAGTACGACAATCCATGCTTTCCTTATTTCATCCTAGGTTCTGGGATTTGGAGATACGCTATCCCTTAAAGCTGAGGTTTCCATCTGAGTATCATGAGAACATCCCTGGTGGATCAGACCGAAGGTGGTTTGCCATTGCCTGCCTCTGAAATACAGTCTATAGCACCTAGTATTTCTTGGTGATCCCCGTCCAAGCGCTAACCAGGTATGACACAGCTTGGCTTCCAAAATCAAATGGGATCTGATATCTGCAGGGCATTTAGGTGTTCTTTTAACAAGTTATCTAATGAAACAGCTCTTTCTTTTTAGAGTAATTTTTTATTTTTGCCTATATAACTCTCTTAGGACCACACAATTTTAGCACTCTGACTTCACTGGAACTGCCATCATTCCATCCTGTGGAATGCTGGGATCTGCAGTAAGGTATTTAGACTTCTGGTTTTGTAGTTTATCAATCACTTCTGCCACCTGGCTGACCACTCCTCAAACTTCAAATCCAAGAATTCCACAGGATGGAACCAGGATCTCTTTCACATTATACAGTTATAGCACCACGATTCCACTTTAATTGTCAAGGTCCCATCCCATGGAATCCTGGGATTTGCAGTTTAGGATTTAGAATTCTCAGCCAGCGAGCTCTAGAGCAGTGATCCCCAAACTCTAATTCTCCTGGTGTTTTGGACTTCAACTCCCAGAAGTCTCAGCTGCCTTGGTCAAGGATCAAGCATCCTGGGAGCTGAACTCCAAAATACCTGGGAGACCAGAGTTTGGGAAGCACTGCTCTAGAACCTCCCCAAACTACAAAGCCCAGGATACCACAGATTGTTGCTGTAGCAGTGCAATGTAGTAATAAAATTGTGCAGCGTGGATGTATCCTTGGTTCCCTGGGTTTTGTGTGTGTAGCAACAGCTGCCTGGGTCCAGATTGATATGTGGCTGTAAATTCTCCAGGTCCCTCCCAGGGCAGGAGGTTGATCACAGCGTGTGACACCAGCTGGGGCCAGAACCTTAGGGAATGGTGGAGCTGAAAGAGCAAAGGAGAGAGGAGAGGATTGAGAAGGGAAGCAGCTGAACACTTTGGCAACACAGTTCATCTGTGGCCCTAGGGGAGGCCCTGACTGAGGCACAGCCTGGACTCTCCTGCAAGGAAGGAGCCATTCTCCAAGCTCATTTACTCTGGTTGGTGAAAGAAAGCAGCCGGGAAATTGTTTAGCATCAGAGCCGTACAATGCTTCAAGCTGAATCAAACCCCTAAGCGTGTCTGACTGGTTGCTTTCGGCAGGTATATGCTAAGTCACTCTCCGAGCTTGTACTGGACCGGTTGACCTCTGAGGTCCGTTAGAACATCTCAGTTCCAGTGGAGCTGTCTCTGGTCCTGCAGTTCTTGTGTTCCAGCTTCTGAGCTCGAAGTAGGTCAGTGGACTTCTGTGTCCTGCCAGAACAACATGGCTGTTCTCAGGGAGCTGTCCCTGGTGCTGCAGTTCTGATATCTCATCGTCAGCTCTTGCATTGGGTCCGCTGACCTCTCTGCCCCATCAAAACAACATGGCTGTTCTCAGGGAGCTGTCCCACGTCCTGTGGTTCTTCTGTCTCGGCCAGAAACACACCGGAAGAGCTTTGCTGGCCTCTCTGATCTAGCATTCTGGACTAGTAGCCAGTCCACTAGCAAGCCTGCTCACAAGACAAGAGCCCATGAAATCATTCGAAGGAACATAACAACTTTGTGGTAAACCTGTCTCAGAAACATCTATCGACACCAGGCTCCTCATTTATACTACATCTTGCTGGAAGCCTGAGGATGAAGCCGAACTAGCTTAATCTCAATTGCAGTTGAAATCAATGAAGAACCCCATGCCACAACTGATTCATGTGAGACCGAAGTTCAGGTCATGTGGATCCAACCTACAAAGCAGGTATGTTTGGGTGAGTTTTAAAAAATTCACTAAATCAAACACACCAGTCCAGTAAAGGTAGACTCAGAGGTATGACCGAATGAAAGCAGGAGCTTGGAGGAAGCCATCAAATGTTTCTGCCCTCCCTCACTACTAAGGTGGCTAACCCTAGCGTGCCCGGCTTTGTCAGCTGAATCCCATGGCTATTTTTAAACCAGCAAGGGGGTCGTCTCTGAGCCTATAGCATCTGGTATACAGTGGAAGCCGCTTTGATACTTAAGCTTAGCAGAATACAAGCAGAATCATACAACCATAGGATTGGAAGAGACTCCCAGGGCCATTCAGTTCAGCCCCGTTCTGCCATGGAAGAAGACACTATCAAAGCACTTCTGACGGGTGGCCACCCAACCTCTCTTTAGAAATCTCCAAAGAAGGAGAGTCCACCACACTTACTGCCAGTAAATTCTTCCTAATATTTAGGTGAAATCTTTTTCTCTGAAATGTGAAGCCATTGCTCCGTGCCCTAGTCTCTGGAGCAGCAGAAAACAAGCTGGCCTCATCTTCGAAATAACATCCCTTCAAATATTTAAACATGGCTATTATGTCGCCTCTTAACCTCCTCTTCTCCAGTATCTTATTCTACCAATGCAGACCTGCCTAAATTCACCTTACTGAAATTACTCACAACCACAGCCACAGACTGTTACATTGTTAGGTCTCCTATTGCTCAGAAAAAGTATTTGTTCCCAGGTTTTAAAAAGTGACAGCTGGAGACTCGGATCAGGAAGAACGATAGACCACAAGCATTCTGCATGAGTTTTTACCCCCGCTTGTATCAGAACATCCTGGACTATTGCATGTGAATTAGTCTGGGCAGAAAAACACACATGGTTTGGGTCACAAAAAAGCCTCTTTCGTGCACGGAAGAAAAAACCCCCCCGCATTTTCTGCACAGAAAACAGGCAACAATATTCTACCTCAGCTACGACAATATTCTGCATCAACTATGTCTATGTATATATAACTAACATGACTCCCAGAGCCCACCTTAACAAGCAGCAGCCACATTAATGTAGTTTTACAGCAGTGGTTCCCAAACTTTGGTTGTCCTTTGGGTGTCTGGAACTTCAGCTTCCAAAATCCCCAAACATCATCCAAGCCAGTTGGGACATCTAGGACTTGAAGTCCAAAGCAGTTGGGGGCTCAAAGTTTGGGAACCATTGTCTCACAGTAAGGCTACACGGAGCAATTATAGATCCATAACTCTATAGATTATTAACCCGTAAATGCAATACAGAATGCCAGCTGGGGTTTTAAACCAAAAAAAGCAAACAGAATACATCCACCACAGTATTTCTAATCAGAATACTTCCTCCACAACATTTCTAAGCAGAATACTCCCTCCCCAAGATTTCGAAGCAGAATATGTCCTCTGCAGCATTTCTAGGTGGAATACATCCTCTGCAACATTGCTAAGCAGAATATGTCTTCTGCATCATTGCTAAGCAGAACCCATTTTCTGCAACCGTTCCTAGCAGAATACATCCTCCACAACGTTCCAGGATATTGGATATAGAAGGAATCCTGAAAAGAAACCTCTGTTTTTCTCTTGCAGCATGGAAAAAACTCCTGTAATTTTGATGTACCCCACATGACAATGAAGTAACTGATACCTGTAGGGGAAGGAGAGCAGTGAGCAGGCCCTATGCCCATTCTTCCCCTCCCATCCCATCCAAGGTGCTCACCTGCCCTTTCAATGGGCGTGTTTGCTTTCTCACAGATCAGAAGCCCTTTTTCCCTTTGCTTGAGGTGGATGGTGACTCAGCGCAAGCGTTCTGAGTCAGCAAAGCCACCTGCCGGATCCTACATGAAGGGGCCAATGCCCGGGCGAGTTGAAGCAATTTCCTTTCTTTCTTGGGGTGTTTCCCTGGGAAAAATGACAATATTTTCCCAGAGCTGCAATCCAGTGGCTAAGTTCCCGTAACATGGGCAAAGGCTGAGTCATTGGACCCAATCCGCAGACAGGTCCTTTTCTGCCCAAGAAAACATTTATTCGGAACCAGCTCTCCAAATAAACCCTCTGTCATCCCACCTTTACAGCGGCATTTAAAACGTCCCAGTTTGTCTCTCCTCCTTCCATTTCCCCCCTTTTTTCCCTCGGTTTCCTTCAATTGTTGCAAATTGAGCTCAAAGTAATTTACGTGGCCTTTTGTTCAAGCGAAGCTCTCTTAACTTTTTTGGAATCATCGTGCTCTAACTGTGTATTGCAACAGAACTATCACTGTGGAGGAAAAGCAGATATAAACAAAATAATAGATGGGTGGTCTTTCGTTCATACAATCGGTGGCCTTTATGCAGAAAAGAATACCTTGTTGTGTGTCTTCAAGTCATTTCTGACTTACAGCAGTCCTAAGGCGAACCTACAACAGGGTTTTCTTGGCAAGGTTTGCACAGAGGGGTTTACCCTTGCCTTCCTCTGTGGCTGAGAGAGTGTGACTTGCTGAAGGCCACCCACTGGGGATCTGGACCCTGGTCTCCAGAGTCACAGTCCGACATTCAAACCACTTACACGATGCTGACTTTTGAAAGCAATTCTACATGCACTTTTTATTTAATGGAGGAAATTCAGCACATTAGCTTGTTTTGAAAAGAAGCTCGCAGGAAACAGGAAAGGAGAGATTTATGGGGGAAGCTAGGTGAAGCGGACACGCAGACAGGAAATAGACCCGTCCATCCCTCCTTTCCAGCCCACATCTATTATTTCTTCTGGTTTTTTCCCTTGTGACCTTAAACCTTCCTGTTCTCCGGCCGCCCCAAATGCTCCCCACATCGCTCAGCCATTCACTCGCTTGTGTCTCCGGGATAATCTCGTTGGGTAACGAGATTAAGGAGATAATCCAGGAGACATTAGCAAAGGCCGCAGACGGGTTTCCAAAGCACCCCTCCAACACAGCTCCTGTGATGAAGAGGTTGTTGTGGTGGTGGTTGTTTATATTTATTGCTGAGCTCCTGCAGTGGCAGAATATTGCAGCTACTTCAGAATTATTTACAGTTATTCTTAGTTTAATTCCTCTCTCATTTTTCTCCCAGCATAGGATAGAAGGTGACCTCGGTGTGGTCAATTGCGGTCTAGTCGACTTCAGCCTCCAAGTCACTAGTGATCAACAGCTCAGATCTTGCAAATTCAGAATTATGTTTCCTTGATTCATCCACCTGCAATGTAACGTGGCCTTCCTCTTGACTCACTGCCTTCTCCCACGTGTGTGCCTTCAGGTCGTTTCCAATTTATGGCAACCCCAAGGTGAATCTGTTATGGACTTTTCTGAGGCTGAGAGAGCCCCCAAGGTCACCAGTGAGTCACCATGGCTGAGCGGGGAATCAAACCAGGGTCCCAGTCCAATCCTTATCCGTGGTGGCCCTCATATCAGAAGTACATGAATCCCTTCCAGCTTTAAAGGCGCTCTCCAAGGTTTTGAACCCTATTCCCAAACCATTTCAGCACCTTGGAGAGATCTTTTAAAGCCAGCCAAAATGTGGAGCGGCACCCTGCCCCACTGCCCTGGGAGCTACCCATACCTAAACCAGAGGTAACACTCTGGCTTTGATTTTACCCGAAAACTGTCTGGCTTTGGGAGGGGGTAAGTATTCCAAGCTGCTGCATTTTTTTTTCTTTTTGGTCAGTTTCAGAGACAATTGTATTGCCCATTTAGGAAAAAAAGAAGAGGTAACATAGGGTACTTTCAGGGTCTTCTGGAGGACCAGGGACCCACCAGCTTCACTTTTCCTATCCCTATTCTAAGACTTCCCAACATGATTCAGCTACACATAAATCACAATTGTGGTTTCCTTGAAATTGGACTGAGCTGTTGCACACATAAGGGCCGTTAGGCTGTCATCAGGTAGAGAAAGACAAGCTCCGCTCCCCAAATATTCTTCTCCTTGTCATTCCCTCCTTCCTTCTGGGGGAACCCCGCATTGTAGGATGGTCTATTTTGTTTCTCTGTGGTTGTTAAGTGCAGCTTCCCTAGGAAAGACCTTCAAGCTAAAGTAGCAACCCCAGGAGTCATAGAATCATAGAGCTGGAAGAGACCACAATCGCCATTGAGTCCATCCCCTGTCATGCATGAACAAACACTCAAAGCACCCCCAGCAAATGGCCATCCAGCCTCTGCTTAAAAACCTCCAAAGAAGGAAGAGACTCCACCACACTCCACTGAGGTAGCATATTCCACTCTCAAACGGCTCTTAGCACCAAGAAGTTCTTCCTGAGGTTCAGGTGGAATCTTCCTTCCTGCAGCTTGAATCCATTGCTCCTTGTCCTAGTCTCCGGAGCAGTGGAAAGCTTGCTCCGTCTTCAACATGACATCCCTTCAAATATTTAAACATGGCTATCATGTCTCCTTTTCACCTTCTTTTCATCAGGCTAAAGATACTTCATTCCCTAAACCTGTCCTCTTAGGGCGTGGCTTCCAGACCCTTTACCATTTTGGTGGCCCTCCCCTGGACACGTTCCAGCTTGTCAGCCCAATGGAGTGACCCCTGTCAATTTCTCTTATTGCCGGTCAACGTCACCTACTTCAGTGCCAGTGTGGTGTCGTGATGAGTACCGGACTAAATATCTGGAGGACATTCGTCTTGCAAGCAGAATGCATGCAGTCCAACAAGAGCTGAGAGAGAGGGGCAAGATGCCAAGCCAAGACTTTGCAAGCAGCATACATGCACACAATCCAAAGCAAACGGAGAGGGGGACAAGGCACCAAGCCAGCTGAGAACCTTTCAAGCAGTATGTGCATCCAGTCCGAAGCAAGCCTTTCCCTCAGGTTTCCATAGGGAGAAGGAAAGAGGAGAAGAAGTGACGAAATATCAAACCCCACATCGAAAGAACTGTATATAATTTACAACAATTACACAAAGGTATATGTACAGCGGCAGTCTACAGCGGTTTATAATTTGCAACAATTCAAATTTACAACTTAAGGTGTGTAGGAAACATAAATGAATTTGATGTTTAGACTTGGCTCCCATCTCCAAGATTATGTATATGCAGATGTTCCTAAATCTGGGGGGAGATCCGAAATCAGAGACACATCTGGTCCCCAGAATTTCAGATAAGGGTTAAATCAACTTGTAGATCTGTTTGTTTGGGCACCAGAATTTGATGCTTAGACTTGGATCCCATCTCCAAGATATCTTGTCAGGTACCTGCAGATGTTCTTAAATCTGGAGGGTGGGATCTGAAATCGGAGACACCTCGGGTCGCAAGCATTTCAGATAACAGATACTCAGTGTGTGAATCTTAGTAGAACCAAAATGGAAATCATAAGAAAAGCGCTTGGCTCCACCCACACCAAAAATGCAGCCCTCAAGATCGTCTCTGTGACCGAACTGAAAGACGTTCCACACCCCAACGTTTAAACACTCCAGAGCGCTGAGCAATTGTGTTTTTGCTATCATAGTCAACATATTACAGCCATTGTTTTACTGTTGAATTGATAACATCCTGCTATCGATATTTTATTCGTGTACCTGCCGCTTTGAATCATTCTGCTGGAAAGGTCAGAGCAGCCTCGGGGGAAAAAGGTCCAAGTGTAACCTTAAAACCCAGATTAAGAAATAAATCCTACCTAGAAAAAAGAAAACTACAGAGGACGAGTAGCATTCAAGCAAGAAAAACAGAACAACAGTGTTCTTATCATGATCACAACTAGCATTCCTGTTCACTCCACCCATCTTCGTATGTCAGCCTGTTTCTTGCCAAACTCAAGGCCCTGCAGAGGAAAACTCAAGTTGCCAACTTTTTTATTGATGTTGTTCTTGTGCACTTTAAGGGCTACCTGTAACTCTCCCTCCCTCTCTCTCTCCAGGAGAAAGGTTGCCAACTTTTTATTGTTTCATTCTTTTGCATTTTAAGGGCTGGCCAGCCGGCCAGCCTGAAAGGAACTCAGCTTGCTAACTTTTTTTTTTTTTAATTAACGTCACCCCTATACACTTTAAGGGTCTTTCTTCCTCCTTCCTTCCCTCTCCAAGAGGAACTCAGGTTGCCAACCTTTTGTTGTCACTCCTATACACTTTAACAGCTGGCTTGCCTGCCTGCCTGCCTGCCTCCAGAGGAACTCAGGTTGCCAACTTTTTTTATTAACATTGCTCCTCTGCACTTTGAAGGCCTTTCTTCTTCCCTCCCACCCTCTCCAGGAGGAATTCCACAGTTGCAATGCTTTTTGGCATGGCAAGTGTGTGTGTGTGTGTTTAAGTTTCATTTCAAGCATGCCTCTAGTCTGTTGTCAAACGCATAGGAGCAGAGCCAGAGGGAGGGAGTTGGCAAGCACTGGCGGCAAGCGAAATCTGATGTTGTTCCAGGTCTTACGTCAGATCTCTGCTCCAGCTGGAAACCGAACCGTATGAGAAACAACTCAGGGAGCTAGGCGTGTTTAGTTTAGAGAAGAGGAAATATAGTTTGCTGTGGTGGTTATTCTTCCCCTTCAAGTCAACTGGACTTATGGGGGAAACTTCTCCCGGGGTTTCCTTGGCAAGATTTCTTCACACAGGCCTTCTGCGGACATGGAAATCCACCAGGTGACCTTGGGCACGTCACACATTCTCAGCCGCCAGAAAACCCTGTGATTCGGGTTTGCCGTAGGATCTCCATGTGTGGACTCGAAGCACACAACGACCGCAGCAACGACAACAGACAAGCGAAGGGAGGGCACAGCCATTTGCTTTTGCAAGTCCTTTCTCTCTTCTCCTCTCCCCTGCTGGCTTCAGGGAGCGCAGACTTTGAACTCAGGGCCATTTCTGCCCTACACTGTTCTAGTGCTGTTATTCCGCTTCCACCATCCTGTGGAATTCTGAGATTTGTAGTTTCACAAGGCCAAAGAGCTCTCTGGCTGAGAATTCAAAATCCCTTTCCCTAAACTGCAAAGCCCAGGATTCCATAGGAGGTTGGAAGTGGAATAACAGCACTCGAACAGGCTAGTGCGGAAAAGGCCTGTGACTTTGGCAGAGGAAGGCCAGGCCCCTGGCGGCGTTGCTTGCTCTCAGTGGACTCTCCCCGGGCAGGAGATGTTGTAATCTGGGAGCCAGAGGATTCCTGCACCCACATCCACTTCTGTCGCTGCCTTTGTTGCGTGTGCGGGAGAAGAAAGGACGCAAGCTTCCCCAGAAGTGTGTCAAGGTTTCCGTGGAAAAGCCCTGGCAGCGTGCATACAACCGGAGGTCACCAGCAGATTACAGGAGGGGAGGGGAGGGGAGGGGAGGGGAGGGGAGGGGGGAAGGAGAGACGAAGGAGGGGGTTCAAACCTTTTTCCTGCAGCTTTATACTCTGACACTCCCCTCTCTGCTATTGGCTTGCCGATTAACCCCCCCTTTAAAGCAACAGTGAATTAAACAAACAAGAAGAGAGGCGGTTTATATAATCACGGCCAGGACGGCTTGTTCTCAAACTCTGCCCGGATTAAAGGGTTGGCTTTGGCAACAGCTGCCAGCCATTAAACCAGAAGACTTCCCCCCTACACCCAACCTTTCTCTGCTCTGTGCGCACACACACACACACATGCATACGCCTTTCCATGTTGGTTGGCTGTGCACCATTTATTTTTTTGGAGCTAAGTCCCCCCCTTCCCCCAGGACTCAAGGTTGGGGAGCCACAGAGAAAACCCTTGAAAGACAACACCGAGCTTGAAAGGTGGAAGCACAGATTTAGAAGAGACTCCCGAGGTCATCTGGCCTCTTTTGGAAGACGTCCAGAGAAGGAGACCCCCACCATCTCTCAAGGGTGTTGGTACCATTGTTCACCCTGCCAAGTTCTTTTTTTAATGTTCAACCAAAATCTACTCTTTAGGAATTTCAGGCCATTAGACCAGTGGTTCTCAACCTGTGGGTCCCCAGATGTTTGTGGACTTCAGCTCCCAGAAGCCCCAGCCACTATGGTCAATGCTCAGGGCTTCTGGGAGCTGAAGTCCAAAAACATCTGGGGACCCACAGGTTGAGAACCACTGCATTAGACCCTCTTGGGCAGCAGAGAAGAAAACTTGCTTCCTCCTCTCTAGGACATCCCTGGTGGTATTTGTGACACCTGGTTTGACCACAGTACATTGAAAAAGGATCTATGAGTCCAGTCAGCCACAAGCTGAATGTGAGCCAGCAGTGTGATGCAACAGCTAAAACGGCCAATGCGATTCTAAGCTGTGTCAATATGAGTATAGCGTCTAGGTGAAGGGAAGTGATGGGACCACTCTATTCTGCTTTGGTCAGACCCCACCTGGAACATTGTGTCCAGTTTTGAGTTGGCATGGTGGCACTACCCTTCATCCCTTTCACGCATCTCCTTCCTTGGGTGGGTGGGCATTTTAAAAACAGCTGGAAAAATGTGACAACAGAGGATTAACCAGGACAGACTCTACCCAATCAGGACAATTTGAAGGTATAAATCCAGATTTCAGCCATTGAAGCAAGCTGAGGACAAAGGAGGAAAGGAGAAACAGGAGAAAGAAACTGGGACTTTTTAAAAGCAGCTGAAAAGATGGGATGGCGGAGGATTGCTTGGGACCCAAATTGAGACAGTTGGAGGGTGTGTACACATACCCCTAAAAAGGAGGACAGTGATATCTAACTGGGAATAGGCCCGGTCTTCTTCACAATGTGAAATTGCCAATTGTCAGCTTTCTTTTTGTATGCACAGGCCTGTGGAAAAGACGGGGCAAATCCACCTCCTGCAGTTGATTTTGGATCATTAGCTACCTTGCTGTAATTTCAAAAGGGGGGAGACTGTGGGTGCTTGCAAAAAAACTCCCAAGGCTGGGCCTAAGTCATGCTCTGGCGTTCATTGCCTTTCTCATCAGGAAGTTGAACCGGTGCCAGTTTTCGGAGTCTGTGCCCGGTGGCACAGGATACGGAGGCGGGGCGAGAGATAGAGGGAGGCGGGAAGCATTCCTGTGCATTCAACCGAACCCTGCGAAGTTAAGTTTGGTCTCCCGACTTTCCTCTTCTTTCCTTTCCCTGCGTCCCACACTCCTTCCCGCTCCCCCCGGTTGAAACAGGAGGTCTGTTTCCAACCCACAGCTCCTGATGGGGTAGGGAGGATATTTTTAAAGTGAATTAGACCCTGCCTTCCGAAGAGGGTGCCCACCGTGTTCCTGCGTGAGTTACTGTTCCACAGATTGTGAAGGCAACCATGCACGCAAAGGCAGAGAATAAGCACGGTTATAGTGTGGGCGAAGTGTGGCCTGTAGACTATATTTTTGTGGCTCCTGAATCCTTTAAATTCCCATTTTTTTAAAAAATGGTGTAATTTGGGGGCATCTTTTGGCTCAAAACTGTGCAACCAGATGTGAGAAGGCATGGAAAATGCTGCCACCCCCTGAAGCACTGCAGAACCCCACACAGGACCTTGGAGCCCTTCTCAAAATGGCCAAGGATATTATTTCCTAATGCCATTTTCGGAAGGACTGCAGTAATACTCCCAAACGCCTGTTTTCCTCTACGATCACTCTCAAAATGGCCCAAGGAAGTTAACAGGCCATCACTTCCTGACACCATTTTGAGAAGGCTTGCAGAGGAAAATAGAATTATTTGTCCTTGCCAAATTATTAAGGCCCATAAGGGGAATTGGACCTTGGTCCCCCTGAAATTGCCCACCACAGTGGTCGTAGTGTTCATCTTAGGGTCGCCATAAGTCGGAGACGACTCGAAGTCACACAACAACAACGTAGTTTGCTTCCATATCTTTTCTTCCTGCTTTTTCTCCTCTGTAGTTGTGAACGAGGCCCTAGACTTCCTCTCTCTTGCCCATTTCCTTCTTTGGGGGGCGTCGGGAGAGGGTTTGTGGTGCTGAGAAATCAGGCTGTGACCCACCCTTCGCTAGCCAGGCTGGTGGAGGAAGACCAGAGGTGGGTTTTTAAAGGGCTGCACCGCCCGAATGGAGCCGCCAAGCGTGAAGGTTCCCCTGGAAAAGAAGCACCTGAGTTGTTGGGCAGGCGGAAGAGGTTGGAGAAACTTGCAAATAACCAAATCCGTGACAGTTAAAGTCACAAACGTGGAGGGGCAGCTGTATTTCTGAACTGAAACCATAAAACAGACTCCAAGCAATCAAACTAGACCGATAACGGGATCTTCTTCCGAAGACGCAGGAAGGGTCTCTGTCCGCTCCAACTTTCCTCCTCCACTGGATCCTTTCTCAGCTCCCGCTAAGTCAGGAGAAGGTCACTTCCTCTGAATGAAAGTTTAGGCCTCAGTCCTGATCAAACGCACACACACCACACCACAAAGTCGCATTCCAAACCCTCCCGAGATCCAGACAACTTTTCTTGGCACGTGCCCATCTCTCGCTCCCGCCTCCCAGCTACGTTAACTAGCTCAAGATTGACCTCTGCTGGTGGGCATTTTCCTCCTTTTACTTTCCGTCCCGCTCTCACAACTGTGGGAATATGCTTTATGTGTCGTTTCGTGTCTTCAAGTCCTTTCGGACTTATGGAGACCCTAACGTCAAGCAATCACAGGTTTTTCTGGGGCTGAGAGTGTGTGATGCACCCAAGATCACCCTGTGGGTTTCCATGGCCAATTCGGGAACCAAACCCCAGTCTCCGGGATTGTAGCTTAATGCTCAAACCATTACACCACAGTGGATTTATACCTGGGC
Organism: Iguana delicatissima; assembly: GCA_948472985.1. NCBI lineage: Eukaryota > Metazoa > Chordata > Lepidosauria > Squamata > Iguanidae > Iguana > Iguana delicatissima. The sequence goes on from CAOKZL010003097.1 coordinate 16,779, forward strand.
ATTTATTATCTCTCTGTGCTGCCTCTAAAGAAGTGGGTTTATAGCCACAAAAGCTCATGAGAAATAGAATCAAGCGACTACAAGGGCGATTCAGTCCAACCCCATTCTGCCATGCAGGAATATACAATCAAAACACTGCAGACTTCCAGCCTCTGTTGAAAAACCTTCAAAGAAGGAGACTCCACCACACTCCCAGGCTCAGCGGCGTTTTCCATCACCAAACTGCTCTTACCATCAGGAAGTTCTTCCTAAGGTTTAGATGGAATCCCTTTTCCTGAAGGTTGAAGCCGTTGCTCCATGTCCTAGTCTCTGGAGCAGCAGAAAACAAGCTTGCCCCATGTCATGCACTGGGTAACCCACACTCCACAAAAAAATTCACCCTGGGGTGGGCAGTTTCTTAGCATGAGATAAGCAGGAGTTTATCTTGAGGAACCAACACAACAGAAGCAGTTGAGACTAACGCATCCCTGCAGATTACAAAAAACGCCAAAGAGCCAAATAAGGAAGAAAAGGCAAGCAAGTGGAGGCAGCAGCAGTTTGCTTTTGCCTGAGCTGATTGGGAAGGGCAAGATTCCTCATTCCTCAGTGCCCATTCCCCCCCCCCACTCCAGTAGCTATACCCCGGGGTTAAGATAGACTTCCATGGATAGGAGTAACTCAGGCCATACTTTTACGCCCACCCCACAGCTTCCGAATTCTTAACAGGCTTCAAATCTTCCATCAATCTTGATACCCATTGTAAAGGAACAAAGAGACAAATAGCAGATACACAGACTTTGGGGCCCATCTCTGGAGGACAGAGAGCATCACCTCTGCAGAATTTAAACTGGATTAAATCCCACAGAAGCCAACCCTCATAGCCATGTTTATGGGAGCCGCAGTCCCAGAAATAAAATTTGCAAGTCCAACATTTCCATCCGCTGCACCACTGTTCAAAGACAGGCAGTTTTAACTTGTCCTCAGCTTTTCAAAATACAGACTGGTGCTCTTGTACTGCCACCTGGTGACCAGAAATACCAACCCATCTTGGGCCAACACTTTTTCCCCCTAAATCTGAGCACCCTCTGCTAGGAATTTTGCAAACTGAGAATTTGGAGATCACCTGCAGGATATCTATTCCAATGTCTTGCTCATTTTAGGTTCTTCTGGACCAGGTTGAGCTCTACCATTGCTTAAGCTGGTCCATTTCACTGCTGAGCTTCTGGTACTGGTGGATGGAGGGCAGGCAAGGTGTACTGGATCCAAGAGATGCACACACAGCCCTCTCAATTTACTCCACCCTGAAAGAAATTGCATCCCCCAAAGGCTGTCCAGGAGATTTTGGTAACAAGAATGGCTAACTTGCCTCCCAGATATAATCCTGTCCCCCAGCCCTTTACACCCCAAAGTAGTGGGGTGTTTGAGTAAGGTTGTTCTGGGTCCTTTCACGCTACACAATGATAGGACTTTGATTCCACCTGGTTGCTGTGCTTCCCTGGGATGGAATCCTGAGATTTGTGGTTCCTCAAGAGATTTTGAATTTTCAGCCAGGGAGTTCTGGGGCCTCACCAAACTATAAATTCCTGGAGATCCTAGGATGTAGCCATGAAGTGAAAGTGGTGTAGTAACTGTGTAGCCCAGAAAGAGCTTGAGTTTAAATCCTGCTAGGCTTAATCTGATGAAAAATGGGGGGAAATCCAGTAGTGAATCTGATCTTGTGAGTTGGGGTTTACTCAGAAGTAGCTCCAAGCTCGACCTGAAAGAATAGCTGGGGCTGTCTTGGGCTTTACAGCAGAGGGAATCAAAATCTGAGAAATGTCAGAATGCTTGGTGCTGTTGTAAGCACTAAGAAAAGGAGCTAGTCTTGGGTTCAAGTCTCCAGAGGGGGAGCAGCAGGTATCTCAGATTCAGCTTTTTCAGCATCCTCAGCAGGCCTTCCTCACCAAACACAAATGCAAAGAGATGGGACAGCCCTGCTCTGTGGGAGCCACTGGAAAATTAAATGAGGGCCTTGGTGACCTCAGCGCCTCTGAGCCTCAGTTGCTAAACAGCTGGCTTGGGGAGAAGCCAGGGGAGTTTGGCGGAGTGGGTCTCCCACTGCAGGAAGGAAAAAGTGGAGCAGGCAAAAGGAGACCCCAGAGCAAAGGCTTTCCAGCAACCTGTTCCTTCCCTCCAGGTTTTGGAATCAGAGTGGGAAGGGGCGCCAGATGCCATCTAGTCCAACCCTCTGTGATGCCTTGTCTTTAAGAGCTTACACCAAGATGGTCAACCTCTGATCAGTTGTTCTTTCTGTTGCAAACTTACCTACTCCTAATGCCTAGCTGCAGTTTTCACCAGACGGTTAAAGTCTTTCCCAGTTACTAATTGAATTTACTTCCCTTTCTTCTCCTCCTCCTCCTCCTCTTCATTCTTCTTCCTCCTTCTTATTACTTTATAGTTAACCAAATTTACTTCTCAGATGTAATTATATGCATTTTTAAGGACTATATTATTCCTTCTATGAGAGCCAGTGTGGTGTAGTTGTTTGAAAGTTGGACTATGACCCAGAAGACTAGGATTTGATTTTCTGCTTGGCCGTGGCAACCCACTGGGTGGATCTGGGTGAGTCACACCCTCTCAGCCCCAGGACCCCCCCCCCATGATAGGTTCACCTTAGGGTTGCCATAAGTCGGAAACGACTTGAAGTCACATAATGGCAGTAAGCCCCAAGCACTACACTTTTGCCATCTCTGCCCTAGGGGGAGGAACTTGCACTTCCACAAAAGTTGGGGAAAATAAATCAGTTGGCATTTCAGGGTACAATCCCCTCCACCTTGGTTCTAAGTCCCCCAAATGCCCCAAAGAGTACATTTAATTTCTTGGCTGATTGAGAAACCTTGGGTTAAGATGGCCTTTGATGGCTCTTTTCAAAGGCAGCAGAGAAAGAAAGAAAGAACAAACGCCCGGCTCTGCCACAGCAGCAAACAATTTGCTCCCAGAGAGAGGAAGGTTTGTGTGTTCTAATTGCCGGTCTATCGCCACACGGTCTGTTTAGATCTCGGGGAAGGCAGGAGAAGTCTTGCTGGGTGGGCTCCTGCCCTTGTGCCAGGCCGAAACAAAACCCAATGAACACCCCAAGGGGGGGGAGGTCACAAAAGATGCCCAAGCAAATGTCCCCCAAGATTCCTACTCGCTTGTTAAGAGGAAAACTCAAACTGTCATAAGGCTTTGCTGCAAACTGTTGATGCAGCGAGTTTGGAGGCTTGTGAAGGTTAAGAGGGGACATAATAGCCATGTTTAAATATTTGAAGGGATGTCATGTTGAGGAGGGAGCAGGCTTGTTCTCTACTGCTCCAGAGACTAGGACAAGGAGCAATGGATTCAAGCTGCAGGAAAGGAGATTCCACCTGAACCCCAGGAAGAACTTCCTGATGGTCAGAGCTGTCCGGCAGTGGAATCTGCTGCCTCAGTGGAGTGTGGTGGAGTCTCCTTCTTTGGAGGTTTTTAAGCAGAGGCTGGATGGCTATCTGTCAGGAATGCTTTGATGGGTGTTCCTGCATGGCAAGGGGTTGGACTCGATGGCCCCGGGGTCTCTTCTAACTCTAGGATTCTATGATTCTATGAAAACATTGATTCAGTGGGATGAGGAATGAGGGTTCCTTAAAAACAAAATATTCATAGATAGAGAGAAGTGATTAAGAAACAGAACTACAAGAATATGAAACAAGGAAAAGGTTTTGGCTTCCACCTTCTTCGGCTGCGACCAATGAAAGTGAACAGCATCCAAATCTGGCCATTCTAGAAACACTCTGTTTCCAGCATTTTTTAGTGGATGGTGCTGTTATCTTCTAAACTGCACCTTTCTGGTGTTAGGGTCTTCAGTCTAGAGATCCAGAAATTCTCCCTTTGGTCCAGCATGTCTGAAACAGGTGGCACTTGAGTCCCCAGTCGGAGAGTTTGTGATTTTCTGAACTGAAATGCCTGGCCATCTTCTCTGAACCAACCTTGCCAAGAAAGCCCTGTGGCAGGCTTTCCTTAGAGTCAGAAACAACTTGGAGGTGAACTGCAAAAAAAGCAGAGGCTGGATTCTTACATCGGCTTGCTCTTATAGATGAGTAAATCCAGGTAACTGTTTTATATTCATATAATCCTAGAATTGGAAGAGACCCCGAGGGCTAAGGCAAGCCTCGTTCTGCCATGCGGGAAGACACCATCCAAACATTCCCAAAAGATTGTCACCCAGCTTCCATTCAAAAACCTCCAAAGAAGGAGGAGACTCCACCACACTCCATTGAGGCAGCATATTCCATTGTCAAACAGCTCTTACCATCAGGAAGTTCTTCCTAATGTTTAGGTGAAATCTCTTTTCCTGTAGTTAATCCATTGCTCCATGTCCCAGTCTCTGGAGCAGAAGAAAACTCCATTCTCCATATAGCATCCCTTCAAATATTTAAATATGGCCATCATCTCACCTCTTAACCTTCTCTTTTCCAGACTTAACCTCCCCTGCTCCCTAAGCCGTTCCTCATAGGGCATGGTTTCCAGATTCTTCACCTTTTTGGTTGCCCTTCTCTGGACACTTCCCAGCTTCTTAATATCCTTCCTGAACTGTGGTGCCCAAAAGTGGACTCATGTTCCCAGGTGAGGTCTGACCAAAGCGGAATAAAGCAGTACTATTACTTCCCTTGACCTAGACACTAGACTCCCATTGATGCTGCCAAATATCACATCGGCTTTTTTAGCTGCCGCATCACACTGCTGCCTCACGTTCGGCTTGTGGTCCTAGATCCCTTTCACCCACACTGTTTTCAGCCAGGTGTCACCCATCTTATATGTGTGCATTTTATCTTCCACAATCACTACTTAGTCACAGTTTTGGCACTCATAACACAACCCTAATTCACCTGACAACCTACTGACCTGACAGTCAAAGCACTTATCTAGTTTTGGATCAGCCCAGGTGTGCCCTTAGAGGCGTTGAAATGAAATTAAGGTTAGTCCTGGTTTTAACAGGATAGCTTATTCAGTTGCTTTTAACACTTATTTTTTATTGCAAATGTCTTTTTCCTTAGCTATATTTTGTATGAATCTATGCAGTGAGCCCCCTTGGATCCCACACTGGGAGCAAGAATGGGTAGCGAAATAATTAAATAAGCCAAGCAGGAGGGCAATCTTGTTGCAATTGAGCAAAACTGAGAGGAAAAAAGATTTCAAGTCAGGCAGGGCTTGGAGAAAATAGGGATCAGATGGTGTTCAGCCCCAGACCAGGTGGATGAGACTGGGAGAAAAGCTATAACCGCCCTCCCTTAGATGGTCTCTGATCAAAGAATGGTCGGGTTCATTAATTTCCTGCCTTTTAATTACAAACAAATTCATTAGGAAACTTTAAAAAGAGCCCACATAGGTTTACCGAGAGCCCAAACAAAGACACGCACACCCTTCTTTTTAAAATTAAATTTGCTGTCGTCACGTATCTCCAATGTCTTCTCCGACTTACGGCAACCAGGGCTGTGGAGTCAATTTTGGGTGGAGGTGGAAGAAATATACCTATCACCTTCAACTTCAAAATAAAAACTTATTGCAACAGTACCTGGTAAATATTAAAGCCTCAGGTTTAAAGCATATTTATACAATTGGTTAAGTAAGATCAATTGTGTTTTTTAAAAGTGTTTTTTATTTTGAGTCTTCTTTCTTTTGGCATCTTAAAAGCTGCCTTGGGTCTCTTGCCAGGAGAAAGGCAAGATATGGGAGGAATGAATGAATTTAGAAGCAGTTAACTTGTTTTTCAAGTGCCTTCAAGTTGTTTCAGACTTATAGCTGTTCTAAGATGAAGCTATCATACATTCCACCCAGCTGTGGGCTGAGAGTGTGCGACCCACCCAAGGTCACTCAGTCGGTTTTTAGGGGTTTGAACTCTTTGCACTTTGTCTTTCTCCCACGACGGGATCCAAAGTGACACAGAGCAGTTTGAAACAAGATGTAGTCAAAAATCTTACTTTGCAAAAGTTACAAAAGAACGAAAAAACATTATTTTTAAAAAAATTGCATGGTTAAAAAGACATCACTAATGGAAGATGAAAAGCATAGGGTACCACTTTACCTACACTACTGCTATATAATTTAAATTCCAAATATTCTCTTAATTAAGCATGCATACAGACACAGGGATTTCAAGCCATATATCAATACATTTGTGGGAAGTGGGGATGCCATCAAACCAAGCATAAATTGGATGCTGTGAAGCCAATTTGAGATTAACAAGATGCAAAAAATGTGTCCCACTAATTTATCTAGGATGCAAGCGGGAAACAAAAGTGTGACAGTTTTTAAAAACTGGGTGTACCATTCTGCTTTTCCAAATCTGACGTTTTCTTTGGGCCGGACTTTTTTTTGAGGAGATGGAAACCGAGTCACGGTTACAGTCAGTGGAATCGGAGTGCATTAGGTCTCAAGTTCCATTCATTTTTGCTCTAAGTACAACTAAGAATGAAGCCAAACTATTGAATTCTGCAAGCCATTTCATGCTGACTTTAAAACCCAAGGTTCAATCGCTCACATCAATTCCCATTCTCCCCAAAGAATATGTTCCCATCTATCTGCCAGATCAGAAAATGTAGATATTCTCAAATTTAGCTTTTCACAATGCTAAAGTGTGAGAGGTCTTGATTTGGGTAGCCCTGCCTCGCTTGCAAGTAGCCCCGATCCATAGCCTTGCAGCTGGTCCAACCCAACTATCAAACCATTTACTCACCATCCACCAAGTCTTGGCCGCCATGTCGTAGCACAACTGCCATTTCACCGTGCTCTCGGGGGCCTGGCCGGTCGTCCCGGTGGGTCTGGGGAACTCCATGCCACCGGAATAAACCAGGGTTTGCTCCGGAGACCCTATCCAACCCAGCAGCTTGGGCTCTTGAAGTCAAAAGTTAGCTTCTGGTCATCTTCGATTAGCATCCTTGAACAGAACGATCAAAACTGGAAAGATCTTTATTTCCTTCTGCAGAACCAAATTAGCCTTTTGCTCCCAGCAAGGTAGGAAAAAAGAACCAGATAACGGAGAAAACAGTCTTCAAAGTAAGCCCGGTTTAAAGGTCAGGATTCCAAATGGCATCTTTATCTTGCTTTTTCTTTCTTATTAAATAAATAAACTGGAAAAAAGCAAAGTAGGTTTTTATGTTTGCTTTTTTTTTGGAAAGAGAAAAAAAAATCAAAGCCAGAAATGATGCTAGATAGAAAATGAGTGGAGACCCAGTTTGCCCGTCCCGAATTTTTTTGGCTTGTGGGTGGCCGAAAGGGATCGACCAAGCTGGCGGTATGACACAGAGGTTGTGTTTCTGAGGGCACGTAATAAGCGAGGAAGCGTACACAAAATGGTGGGTTTCTCAGGGCTGTTGCAAAGGCTTCTTCTCCCCCCTTCACCCCCCACGTCCCTCCCTGTTTGTATTTGAATGAATAAGAGGGTATAGAGGAAATTCCTGGTGGGGAGAGAGAGAGAAAGAGAGATGTGGTTTAGATGAAGAGGTTGCACAGAGACATTGGCCCGGTTGGCTTTCCTTGTGGGGAACTCTGTGGTTGCTTAATGATACCTTTCCAGAGCATGAGGGCTAGAGCACACCAAGCATCTGCCTCTGCTGGTAGCAAGATGCAGTTCCTGCAGGTAGACTGCCTTGGGACAAAGAGGTTTCATTTAACAGCTATTGTCTTCCTTTTTCTCCATCACAGAGTGGAAGAGACTACAAGGCCTATCCACTCTCTCACCCTCAGAAGATGCTTAAATTGGAAGATGGAGCAAGCCTCTTTTCTGCTGCTTCGGAGACTAGGACATGGAGCAGTGGCGTCAAACTTCAGGAAAAGGGATTCCATCTAAATATCAGGAAGAACTTCCTGACGGTAAGGGCTGTTTGGTAGTGGAACAGAGTGGAGGAACCGAGTGTGGTGGAGTCTCCTCCTTTGGAGGTTTTTAAACAGAGATTGGATGGTCATCTGTTGGGAATGTTTGATGATGTATTCTTGCATGGGAGGAGGTTGGACTCAGTGGGGTCTCAATGATTTTATGATTCTAAGAACGTGAAGGCAAACCCTCTCTTAATCAATCTTGCCAGAAAAATCCCCTGATAGCTTTGCCTTGATATAGTTGTGTGCCTTCAAGTAGTTTCTGACTTCCGGTGACCCTATCACAGAGTTTTCTGGGGCTGAGAGTGTGTGGCCCACCCTAGGTCTCCCAGTGGGTTTCCATGGCCGAGCAGGGAATCAAACCCCAGTCTCCAGGGCCCAATGCTCAAAACGCAACACCATGTCGGGTCTCAAGTTGGCCATGGGATCTCCACACATTGGAAATGACTTGAAGGTACTCAACGGCGTGAATTAAAACCTAAACGTAGAGCAGTCTTTGCCGCCAGATCTGAAAAGTGCCCCCCTGCTGTGATAGCAATGGCGCACGCGCGCACACACACACACACACACACACACACACACACACACACTCCACCCATGCAAACACATCCAGAGAAGAATTGATGCCAGGTTGGCTGGAGTTGCTAAGGCTGAAGGGACTCTGTGGTTATGTACAATTACAAAGAAGTGGAAAATAACAGTGTGGCTGAACAGGGATAGCGGTGAGAGGGAGGGAGGCTCAGGGAGAGGCCCGCCACCTCCCACCTCCTACGACGAGGACGTGGGATGGGGGACCGGCTGGGAGAAGAACAAGGAGGTAGGCTGCCACGGCAGAGCCGGGGAAAGCCTCCTGGTGTCTCACACCCCCAGGAATGTGGAAGACGTTGAGATAGGCTCTAAATACCTTAGAGGCACCAAATCCTGTCTGATCTGGGAAGCTAAGCAGGGCCAGCTCTGGTTAGTCCTTGGATGGGAGACCACCCACAAATCCCAAGTGCTGTAGGCTGGATTTCAGAGGAAGGAACCGACCAAACCAAAGTTGGCAAGGCCAACTAGCTGAGGGCATCTAAATGCCAACTAGTTGCAACTAAATGTAACTACGAAGAATTAATGGCCACTTAATGTAAACAAGCATTAAACTAGATGTCAAAGGAGGTCTCAGATCTATTCCTAAACATTTGCAATGAGTTCCAGTCTAGCACTGAAATCCTAGCTTTCTTTGATGGAATTGTTTTTCAGTTTGTGGGCCTGTTTTCGGCCAAGCCTGTGGTTGCAGTTCTCCCTCATGACAAGTAGAGGGAGCGGTCACTCCACACAGAGGACCGCGAAGGATACCACGAGTTGCTTTCCTTGTGGCTAGCTTGCAGTCGAGTCGACCTCAACCTATGGAGGCCCAACGGGTGGGAGACATCCAAGTCACCCTATCCTCAGCCACCCTGCTCAGGTCTTGCAAAATCAGGAATGCATCCTCCTTGATAGAGTCTCTCCATCTGGAATGCGGCCTTCCTCTTTCCCTACCACCTTCCCAAGCATTATTGTCCTTTCTAGGGTGTCAGGCCTTCTCGTGGTATGGCCAAAGTACAACAGCCTCAGCTTAGCCCTCTTGGCTTCTAGGGAGAATTCAGGCTTCGTTTGCTCTGGGACCCACTCCTTTGTCTTTTTAGCAGTCCAGGGCATCCATAAAACTCTCCTCCAAGACCAAAGGAGCTGATTTTCTTCCCATCAGCTTTCTCCACCATCCAACTTTCACAACCCTACACAGAAATGGGAAACACCATGGCCTGGACGATCCAAACTTTAGTATCCCATGGTATATCTTGACACTTCATGACCTTGTTTGCTTCCTTCGTAGTTGCCCTTCCAAGTCCTAGGCGGAGTTTTGATAAAACCAGTTGCTAGATCCAAACTCCACCTAGGCTGGCATGACTTTGCGACAGAGGTCAGCTCTGTGCTTCTGGGAATCTCATCCCTTGGGTGGGAAGCCACATGCCTCTTGGCTTTTTAGATCTTATCTTCAGTCTTGGATTCTGTGTTTTGGCCCAAGAACTATGAGTTGTGTACCTTTGCTTTTGGTGCTGAGTGCTTTCAAGCCATCACTCAAAGCTTAGCTCCTCTCTTAGCACTCCTGAACTTTGCTTTCTTGGGGTCTGTCCCCTGGTTGCCAAAATTGCCATCTCCCTGGCGCCAGGTACGAATCATTTTTATTAATAGCCTGCATTTGTTGTCTCCAGCAAATCCTCCTCTCCTCCTTAGGGCGTTTCTCCTGACACATTCAAGTCCATTATGATATATACAGCATGCTGTAGTAGACTGAGCCTTGGACTATGACCCTGGAGACTGGAGTTTGATTCCCCTCTCAGCCATGGAAACCCACTGGGTGACTTTGGAGACCAGAGTTCGAATCCCTGATCGGCTGTGGAAACCCACTGGGTGAGCCAGGGCAAGTCATACCCTCTTAGCTTCAGAGGAAGGCAAAGACGAACACTCTCTGAATAAATCTTGCTCAGAAATCTTGCCCTGTGATAGGATCAGTTTAGGGTTGGCATAAGTTGGAAATAAGTTGAGGGCACACAAGAAAACCGACAATAACATAGGCCAGTGGTTCTTAACTTTTTCTTTACTGGGGATCTCCTATAAATGTAATTTACATTTAGACTTAAATATTCAAATATGTATTAAAAGCTTCTGGAGTCTTGGATTCAAATTCCTGCTCAGACACTGGATAGCCTTGGGCAAGTCCTGTTCTCTCAGCCTCAGAGGAGGGCAAAGGCAAACCCCCTCTGAATAAATCTTGCCAACAGCAACAACAAAAAGCCTATGACTGGTTCACTTTAGGGTTGCCATAAGCCAGAAGTGACTTGAAGGCACACAACAAATTAACAAAACAAAATCTAGACTAACAAATGCTAATAACTAATAAAACAAACATTTAATGCATATAAGAAAATGCGGTTCCTGCCCCAGCAATCAACTACTTGTAGTTTTTTATTTAAACACTGATATCATAAATCTAACCCAAACTAAAGTTCACACTGCGGCTTATACTTTAATCTGGAACTCAAGATTAAACTAAATCTAGAATTAACATCCAATAGTTTTGAAAAATCTGTGAATTAATAAGTAAGGGCTCCTCTAGATGCAAGTAAGATTCTAGAATAGTTAACACCTCTACTACATAACTGAAAAGATTAATCATCTTGCAATGTTTAAATATGTAATATATTTAACATATGTATGACGGAATATTTAAAAAGTATTAAAATATAACCACAAAGTGAAATCATCTATGATTTTCTTAACCTCTTTTGCACAACATCAAATTATATGGTATATATAAATTGATGTCATGCAAAAGGGGTTAAGAAAATATCGTGAAAAAAGGTTAAGAAAATATGTATTTTCTACAGTCATGCAAAAGAGGTTAAGAAAATGTTAGTGTTCTACAGTCCCAGAGTTCATTCTTGTTCTCTCCAATTTTAGTTTGGAGACCTGCAAAGGTTTGGATTATCCGAAAAGATTTTTTTTTCCCCATCAAGTTCTGGGGAAGATCAGAGACCTTTAGACCAGTGGGTTTATTTTTTAACCCAGTGCAGAATAAGAAAGCTAGGGCTTTTCAAGGCAGTCTTGGATGCACCAAAGCACCTTGGCTGAGCCATGAGGATGCCTTTAAGAGGCAGAATCTTGGCCGGTCAGGTGGTCTCTCCAAAGCCGCTCCTGTTTGGCCTCCCTTCTCCCTTCTTTCTCTCTTTCCCCTTTCTCTCCCTCTCTCTTTCATCATCCTGACGTCAGGAGCCGTCCACAGGCCCTGGTGCTGGAGCAAAATGGCTGGCTGCTAGACCCCAGAAGGAGGAGCGGCTGGCTCTCCAAAAAGGATGCCCTTCTCCAGCACATGGCCGCAGGTACCTCGCCTTCCCCGAGCATCTCCCCAGCAGAAAAAACCCAGCACTTGAGCCCAACGTAGCAGCAGAACGAGGAGAGGACTTGGCCTGAGCGAGGGAGGCGAAGAGAACCAGGGAGAAACCATGTCTCTGCTTTGTGTTGGAGGTAAGAGCGAAATATAAGGTAAAAATAGGAAAAGGAGGTGGGATGGAGCCTGCGGTGTCTCTTTTTGCACCTGCTGTCTCTCTGTCTCTCTCTCTGCCATGCCTGCGTGGATGGGCTGAGCTGAGATCGCCAGGCAAAAATGAAGGCGTGGAAAGGGGAACATCTTGTGGATGCATTTGAGCATGGATGCATTTGTGCCACGGGGAAGGAAGGCTCATTGTGGCTGCGAGAGCTCCCTGGGGCTGCCAGAGCTCGTAGGCAGGAATGGGGAGCCAGAGGGGTGTGCTGTGTCCCCATTCTTTGTAGTGAGGTGGTCTCTGAACGCTTCCAACGCCCCGATCCTGGGCGAGCAAAGCAGGGTGGATGGAGCTCAGAGCCACGCTCGAAAGGATGGCTTCTCTCTGCCCCCATCTTTTTTTTTTCTTTCCCCTGAATGGGTGCTGTTGGAGCAGAGGGAGCTGAGGGTGTTGCTTGTATTTCTGGTGGGCAAGGTTGGCTCTGCTTGGAGAAATCTCCCCGTTTAGCTCGGACAAGGTGCTTAGTAGCTAGACTGGCTGAAAAGGATCAGCACTACAGCTTTCCTGGCTTATCCCTCCGATTGTTCTTTGCTGCTAATTGAGATGGTAAATGAATTCACTTTGCCCGCCCCTCCTTCTCTGTCTCCTCTGCTGGGGTTGGGAGCTGAGTGGTTTTGGACCATTTTTTTCCTGTTATTTCGGAAAGGCACACGTTAACCAAAGTGCTAATGTTAATTTCAGGCCCTTTCCAATGCACTCCATTTCTCCCTTTGGAGAATAGCTTCCAACATTCCCTATTTTCTCCTTTTGGGGAATCTTTTCCCACACTCTTCATTTCTCCCATGGGAAAATGATTTCCCCTGCTCTCCATTTGTTCTTTGGGGAAACAATTTCCCCTGCTCCCCATTTCTACCATCAGAAAATAATTTGCCATGATCCCCATTTCTCCTTTTTGAGAGCCATTTCCCATTGTCTCCATTTCTCCCATTGGAAAATAATTTTCCCTGCTCCTCATTTTGCTTTTTGGGAAATAATTCCCGCTGCTCCCCATTTCTCCCATTGAAAAATAATTTCCCATGCTCCCCAAATCTTCTTTTGGAGATTCATTTCCCATACTCACCATTTCCCTTTACAAGAATCGTTTCTCATGCGCTCCATTTCTCCTTTGGGAGAATTGTTTCTTGTGCTCCCCATTTCCCTTTCCAAGAAATGTTTCTCCTTTTGGAGAATCATTTCCCAGGTTCCCTGTTTCTTCTTTTAGAGAATCATTTCCCATGTTCTCCATTTCTTCTTTTGGAGAAACATTTTCTGTTTCTTCCATTGAAAAGGATTTCTTTTCTTTTCTTTTTTTTCCTTTCTTTGCCATCATGGAAGAAGTTGTATGGAACAAATTTCAAATACTATCATGGCAGGAACACACAGCGGTTCCAGTATGATTGTATTTCCACTCACCCCTAAATCTTCCTATTTTAACAAAGCTCCAACAGTGTGGTTCAGTAATGGTAGCGCTTACTATGATAAACTCTTTGAATTATGATTGACATTATTACAATGTTGGTTTGATTTAATTGTTCTAATTAGTTGGGCTATGGTACTCATTGCCACAAGATGTTTCATTTTATTTTAATTCATTAAGTGGATAAAGCCACACCCTCTCATCACAGATAGCTGGCCAAGGGGGAATAAAAGCAATGAAAATGGACAAAAAAGCAAAGCGGCATGGGAAGGAGACAACACACGAGCAACAAAAATGGCAATACCATTTAATTATGCCCCTTAAAATTAAACTTCAAAAGCTGGATTTGGAGCTGGAAGAGACCACAGGGGCCATCCAGTCCAGCCCCCTCTGCCATGCAGTAAGACACAAAGCATTCCCAACAGATGGCCACCTAGGCTCTCTCCAAAGAAGGAGACTCCACCACAGTCCCAGGCAGCAGCATATTCCACTGCTGAACTGCTCTTACCATCAGGAAGTTCTTCCTAAGGTTTAGATGGGATCTCTTTTCCTGGAATTTGAAGCCACTGCTCCGTGTCCTAGTCTCTGGACTAGCAGAAAACAGGCTTGCTCCATCCTCCATATGACATCCCTACAAATATTTAAACATGGCTATCATGTCCACTCTTAACCTTCTCTTTTCAGTGTGAAACATCCCCAGCTCCGGAAGCCGCTCCTCAGAGGGCTTCTTGGTTTCCAGGTCTTGATCATCTCTCATTCACAGGGTCGCTGTGAAGTCAAAGCTGATTTGATAACACGTGACAACAAACCAGATGCTGAAGGGAAAGAGCAGGTTCTCATGCCTTCCTGCACACCTAGTCTTTTCGGAGTTCTTAGAAAGAGCTCTTTGATGTCTGTTGGCAAAAGAGCTCTGGACAAAGGAGACGTTTTAGTCTTTTCCAAGAAAGTTCTTGATGTGCTTTTGTCATTGGTGGCTCTGCAGTCACTGTATACCACCTCATGTCACTTTGCTGGGCGTTGCAGCTTGAAAGTATTTGACCTCTTGAGGCTTGTCCGATGGAATATGGGCGGTGAGGCTTCATGTAAAGGTCTTGGGGGAACTTTGGGGTAGATCTTCCTCTCGGTCCCAACACCATCTCACATATATCCGGTGACTTCCAGAGACAGAGCCTTTTCAATGGCAACCCCCTGGCTACGGAAATCTCTTCCAAGAGTCCCGATGGGCCCCTTCACTGCTCCCTTTTCTCCACTAGAAAAAAAAAATCTTATTTAAACAAGCCTTCAGTTTTTCACTGGTTGGGACAGTGTGACGGCTGAGCTGATTTTTAACTTGTGAGAGGTTTTTAATGCATTGTATTGTTTTTAAAGGGACTGCCGTTGGATGATTTTTTTCAAAGTTCGTATTGAGATTGTTTCAGCTATTTTGTTTTCACATACAGTGTTAGCTGCGTTGAGTTCCATGTGGGAGAAAAGCAGGGTATAAATCGATCAAATAAATAATAAGTTGTCCCAAGGGGGTTCGTCAAATGCCTCTGGTTCAAGAAGGTTTCACAAATACAATGGAGGAAGGGAGAGAAATGGAGCAGAAGATTGGTGATCTAGTTTAGCAGTAAGCATAGTGCAGCCTTGGTGGTGTTCATAGAATCATAGAGTTGGAAGAGATCTCAAGGGCCACCCAGTCCCATCCCATTGTGCTAGACAGGGAGACTTTGACAGATGGCTGTCCAGCCTCTGTTTAGAAACCTCCCAAGAAGGAGACTCCACCACACTCCAAGGCAGTGTATTCTACTATCAAATGGCTCTTACCATCAGGAAGTTCTTAATATTTAGTTGGAATCCCTTTTCCTGTCATTTGAATCCATTGCTCCATGTCCAAGTCTCTGGAGCAGCAGAAAACAAGCTTGCTCCATCTTCCACAGGACATCCCTTCAAATATTTGTATGTGGCTATCAGGTCACCTCTTGCCCTTCTTTTCATCAGGCTAAACATACCTCGCTCCCTAAGCTTCCGTCCTTGTGGGGGAAGCATGGGTTGCTAAGAATCAACCAGAAGCATCCAGAAGTCCTATTCTTCTAGTTTAGATTCCCCTTTTTTTTTTTTTTTTTTTTGGTGTTAAACAGTGCAGGAAGCACTATGATCTATTTGAAAGGAATATTGGTACTCCTTCAAGGTTCCCAGACTGGCAATTTCCTTTTTATTTTGGCCAGAAAAAAAAAGGCATTCTGGGAAGCATGGGAGGGCTGCAAGAACAGCCCTGGGGGGCCACCGTTTGCCCACCTCTGTGGCCTGAACTAGCTTGACAACACCCCTTCCGTTGGGTTGGGATATTGACCTCCTTATTGACTATGCTATGTAAGTGTGTGCGTGCGTATGCATCTTTTAATAGCTGGGCTTCTTCGAAAAGCCATCTCTCCGTTTCCCTGTGTCAACGTCTCTTCCTCATTAGCCCGTCCTCCAAAGAATTTGATTATGTGCTCCATTCTCCCGCCTGCCCCGGTGGCGCCTCTGGCTCCATTCATAAATCCGGGTCCTGCTGCAGAAGAGGCTTTTTTTAAAAAAAAAAAATGCAAGCATGGAGATAATCAATGAGCTCCTGTCATTCAAGAAAGAGCAAAGCAAGCCGGGGTGGGCAGAGAGCTGGAGCAGAAGGAAATTCGTGGCAAAGGAGCCTTTAAATTGCCCCTCCAGTCCCCAAATTACCTGCAATTTCTCCCTCCTGCCGCCTCATCCCTCTGCTTTGCAGCAGGCAGAGGTGAGGCATGAAGAACTGGTTGCGTTTGGGTGCGAAAAAAGCAATAGGAGATGAGGGTTTAATGGATGCCCTAACGCCTGTGGCTTTCTCCAGCTCTGTGTCCAATCGTGTCTGCACAGCACCCTTCCAAAAGTGGGACCTCAGGGGTCGCAGCAAAAGGGGAGGAGGGCCAAAATTGTTCCCCCTTAACCCGCCCACCCCGGCTCTGTTCTGGCTTGCAGCAATTCCTCACTCAGAGGGTGAGGCCTGCAGATGCTTTGCGTACGGCGGGTAAGATGCCGACACGGGGAGTCTAAATGCAGGAGGTGTTGAGTGCTTCTGGCCAGTTTCTTACGTCGGTGTGTTTGTCAGGAAGGGGCAGAAGGTTCAGCCGTAAATGTTACACACACACACACACTGAATCACTCCAACGGGGCTGCCAGGTGAAGGAAGAGATCTCTCTGCATCCTCCCATGACACAGACCTGCCGGGAAGAATTTATGAATGGATGAGCTCCCGAAAGATCCATTCGGGGACTTGGCATCAGCAGCAATCGTGCCCTCAGTGTGGCTATTTCAGTATTGCCTGCTAGGGAAAGACATTTCTGTTTGGACCTTCATTCCGTTACTCCTAGACCATGTTTCTGTTAAATTTTGAGATTTTTGTTGTTGTCTAAAACCTTGTGTAGGAAGCACAAGGGATAGATTGGTTGTAAAACAACCACAGCTGATTGTTTCCGTGCCAGTGGGGTGCTGAATCCATCCCAGGTTTTATTCTGAAGGAGCTGCCCATGGTACCAAATCTATCTTAAGAGTGGGTTTCAGAACCTTGGATTGTTTGCTTTATTTTATAGTACCTTTCCCCCAGCAGGAGGCCCTTTAAAATGCATATTCAAGCCTGAAGTGGATTATTAAGGTGACATGTTTAAATATTTGAAAGGACATCATATGGAGGATGGATCAAGCCTGTTTTCTGCTGCTTTGGAGACTAGGACATGGAGCAATGGATTCAAACATCAGGAAAAGAGATTCCTTCTAAAGATTAGGAAGAAATTCCTGATGGTAAGAGAAATTTGACAATAGAATCCAGTGTCTGGGAGTGTGATGGAGTCTCCTTCTTTGGAAGTTTTTAAACAGAGGCTGGATGGCCATATATGAGGAATGCTTTGAGGGTATATTCCTGCACAGCAGAAGGTGGTTGAACTCGAAGGCAAACCTGCCACCTGCCACCTCCCTGGCTGCTCGAGGGAGCTCCTAGGTCAGGCAAAGACATTCTTTTTAGCCCCAGCCTGATGTTCTCCCTTTGCTCTGCCACCTTCCCATTGCATCCCAGCCAAAACAAACGCATGGCGTGGTCGGTGTTCTCCGTGCTTTGCTGCCAGATCCTTCTGGGAGGAAGAGGGAGGGAGGGAGGGAGGGAGAGATGCCAGCAAATTCTCTCCATTCATAGATTCTTCCTCTCCGTTCATTCATGCAGGGAATGGCCCTCCAGGCCAGGAAGGGAAATGACTAAGGCTGCAGAGAATTAATTCCCTTGAAATCTATGGGACTTAATTCCGAGTATAACGCAGCTAGAACTGTACTGTAAGTGATGAGGTTGGAAGTCTTGCTTCCTAAGGCACCCAGGGATGGGAAAGGGCCAGTGATAAAGCGCTTGCTTTTGCACACAGAAGGTTGCAAGTCCAATCCCTGGCAGGTCTGTTGAAAGCCCTTGTTTGAGATTTTGGAAAACCATTGCAGATTTTCCTGAACCGGACAGGTTGGCAACTGGATTTTCAAGGCTGCTGTTTCAACCGGCCCTTGATTCAAAGCCGTGAGGACTAGAATCCCTATTTTCCATTTCAATGTAGTTTAGAAGAGAAGGCTCCTGTCTGAGAGTTTGGGAAACCATTGTCACATCATGTGGCTTTTACTAAGCAGGGTAGGTTGGTGGCTGTTTTCTAGGCTCCTGTTTCAACTTGCCCTTGATTCAAAGCCATGAGGGCTAGAAACCTTATCTTCCATCGCAATGTGGTTTAGAAGAGATGGCTTTTCTCTGTGCAGGAGGGCTGAGAAAGTGGCCTTTTAAAAATTCAAGCAGAAAGCTCTGTGTTGAAGCCTGGGCAAGAAGACTCCCCTCTGTCTCTCTCGGCCTTCTGTTAAGATTTCGCTCAGGATGCATAAGGAAAGCTTTGACCCAACTGCCCCGGAAGTTTCTTTGCAAGAAAGGCAGACGTGTCTGCCTTCATTAGTTGCCCAGCAAGGGGTACCGGTTCCGCCCTTAAAAGAGATCCTTCTCCTCATTTAGGTCCTAACAATAGATTTCAGGTCTATTACTTGGTCCAGGAGCTTCTTTGAAAGAGGCCATTGAATGCTGATTTTTCTCCTCTCTTAACAGTTATCTCATAGTGGAGCTGAACAAAACTCAGTGGGGGGTTGGATGGCGACCTCCTGAGCTCCCTCCTCCTTCCTTTTGCTAATGATGCCGTAGAGAGGCCTCTAGCTACTAAACAAGGGGAGGCATTTTTAAAAGAAAGAGTTCCTGGCTGTCCATTCTCCCCTTCACAACACATTCAGATTGCATTGAAAGTGGCAACTTTGGGGAAGAGAAAAAAAAGGAGGCGAAAGAATGGTTTGTGTCCTCTCGCCCATCAACTCCATAAATAAAGTTTTCTTAGATGAGGAATCCTCGGAGATGGCTTGCCGTTGCCTTTCTATGAAATATAGCCTGTTGTTCATAGAATCCTAGCGTTGGAAGAGACTCCAAGGGCCATCCAGTCCCACCCCATTCTGCCATACAGGAGAGACCATCGCCTGGCAGGTGGCCATCCCAAGTTTGTTTAAAAGCCTCCAAAGAAGATGATCTCCTACCTGCTCCTTCCTCAATAAATAAATGAATGAATAAATAAATAATTTTCTTAAAAAACCAACTTTTTGCCCCAGGTGCCTTCTAGCAGACAAGGGGGTCTTTCCCCCAATATTTTGGGGTCTTCCTTGCCATCTGAGCCCCCAAAGAGACCTTTTCTTAGAGGAGAAGATACTTCTTGTTTACCTTTTGGCCTTTCTTGAGCCTAAATTGTCCCAAGGTGGGCCAAAAACATGGTGGAAATGCCCCCCCATGCCACCTAGAAAAAAAAGTATTGAAAAATTTGGCAAAAGTGTTGGTTGAACTTTTAGGGGGCAGGAGCTCCAAAGGTTGTGGAGACGCTCTCCGCAACCCTTAGAGGGCTTGGGGGGGCATTTTGGAGCAAAAAGTTAACTATTTTTGATCCCCTGGGGGCAGCGAGAAAGATGGGTGCTGTAGTTTGCCTCCACCAGTCCTACAAAGAATGCTTTCATTGAGTGTGCAGAATCCGGCTCCGGCAATTTCTCCACTTCCCTGCTTTCATCACGCCTTCTAAAGGAGCTGCTATTTTGAGCGTCGGGGCTGAACCGACATTGCTTGCAAAATCAGACATTGTCAAGGGCTGTTAATTGTGAGCCCAGCCGATGGCACACCAACCTGTGAGAGTGTGTGTGTGTGTGTGTGTGTGTGTGTGTAGGAGAAATAAATAGATCCCTCTCTTTCTGCAGCTGCCTGCTAGATTTTTGTTTTAAAAAAATGAGGCTGTCATCCACATTCCTAAATAAGGCTTGGCAAGCTGCTGAAACCTGTGTGCCTGTCCCTTGAAGTCGCCTGTCAATTTCTGGTCACCTCAGTAATATCAGAGGGTATATTGTCCAGGTCAGGGGAAGTGAGTCAGTAGCGTGACACGGCAGCTAAAACAACCAATGCGATTCTGGGCTGTATTACTAGAAATCTAGTGCCTAGGTCAAGGGAAGTGATGGTACCACCTAATTCTGATTTGGTGTGTTCAGCTCAGGGCGCTCCAGTTCAGGAAGGATAAGGAAAAGATGGAAGATATCCAGAGGGAGGTGACCGAAATGGTAGAAGCCCTAAAGCTCTGTAAGGAGTGGCTTAGGGAGCTGGGGATGTTTAGCCTGGAGAAGAGACAGTTAAGAGGTGACATGGTACCCATGTTTAAATATTTGAAGGGATTTCATGTTGAAGATAGAGCAAGCTTGTCTTCTGCTGCTCCAGAGACTAAGACGTGGAGCAATGGATTCAAACTACAGGAAAAGAGACCAAGATGGTAGAGGCTTCCATTACTTATCTGACAGGTTAGGGGCCAGAGCACTGTCAGAAAATTCAACCAGGGGATCCCCTTATTTGTAGGCAAGACTTGGGACTGCATGCACAAGTGAGTGGCCCTAAGCAAGCCACTGTAGGCGAGAAGAACTGCTGGAAAAGCGGACCCTGCTTAAAATTAATGCAACTTATCCTTAATTTGGAGGTGTCAAAGTTGTCAGATAATGGGGTGTCAAAAGGTGGGGGCTTTCTGTGTTTAGGTATAAGAAGTCCATACCTTGACTCTCTTATTGTTCTTATCAGAGATGCTATTCCCCCCAAAAAAGTGGAATTTTTATTCAAAGGAACTGATTATGCTCTATTGAAAGACCAAGTACATCAAATTAGCTCTGATAGAGAGGGGAACTTCTAAGCTATATGATAATAAGATACTGTCTTAGACCTATTTTAACCAATGTTTCTATCATGCTTGTTTTCTTTTGCTGCCAGTTCCTCTATTTCCCCCTAATCTTGCTTGAAGATGAGATTGTTTTGTGGGTTTTTGTTTTAATGGATTGTATGCCAAAGCCTGATAGAATGAACTCGAACTCGGTTCTGCAAAGGTTAAGGCTGGAGCCGTGTTTTCGGTTCGTAACCAGCCAACTCCGTCCTGCCATTCATTCTTCTTTTTTTTACATGTGCTGCTGTTTATAACAATTTGTTCCAAGCTTAAAACAGATCCAACATGTTCCTCCACCCGGAGGTTTGGAAACAGCTTGGTTTTGGAAAAGGCCCAAGCGTTGTGATATGGAGGGAGCAACTGGTTGCAGAATGGGGCAGTGAGGGGGCATCAGAAAATGAGTGAAAGGGCCTAAGGAGCTGGAAAATCTCTACATTTTTAGATTTACACCCTTCTCTTGTGCAAAACAACAGGCTTTTTTGGGAACGATGTTCAAACTCCTTCCAGCAGAACTTCAAATTATTCTGGAAAGGCTGGGGATAAATTGGGAAACGGCTGAAAACAAGGCGGTAAAGGCAACACCATGTACATCACAGTACAAACAATTGAAACTTTAAAAGTGATTCTTTACATTATTCAGAATTTCCAAAATAATTATTTTGGGGTACATTTGGGGAAAAGTTTGAATAATTGAAAGCAATGCCACGCACGCTACAGTGCAAAACAATTCCGGCTTTAAACGTGATTCTTTACAGTATTCAAAATGTCCAAAATAGTTACTTTGGGTTCCATATATACTACAGTGCAAACCACACCGGAGTAGGATGGGCACATTCCTGCCCTGGTGACTCTAAAATTAGCTAAAAGGAATTAATAGTTATACCAGGGAAAGAGAGAAGGTCTTTTTTATTAAGTTGGGATACTAGCAAGTTTAGCTGTGCTTTCCCGGTCTCAAATAGCAGTTGGACAAATTCGACATGAAACCAGAAGTTGCGGTGGGATTTTGACAAGCTGGGGTCTGTCCAGAGAAGGCCACCTAAGACGGTCAAAGGTCTAGAAACCAAGCCTTATGAGAGATTGCCTAGGGAGCTTGGAGAAGAGAGAATGGAGAGGTGGCGGGATGGCCGTTGTTAAACATCTGATAGGATGGCAAGAAGAAGATGGGGCCAGCTTGTTTTCTGCAGCTCCAGATACTGGAATGAGAAGCAATAGATAGAACATCTGCAGCTCTCTAGAATCATAGAGTTGGAAGAGGCCTCAAGGGCCATCCAGTCCAACCCACTGCTTTATAGGAACACTCATTAACGCGCTCCCAACAGATGGCCATCCAGCCTCTGCTTAAAACCTCCAAAGAGGGAGACTCCACCACAGTTCGAGGCAGCAGATTCCACTGCCAGACAACTCTGACTGTCAGGACGTTCTGTCTGAGGTTCAGATGGAAGCTCATTTCCTGTAGCTTGAATCCACTGTTCCGTGTCCCAGTTTCTGGAGTAGCAGAAAACAAGCTTGCTCCATCTCCAACATGACATCCCTTCAAATATTTAAACATGGCTACCATGTCCCCTCTTAACCTTCTCTTCTGCAGACTGAACATCCCCAGCTCCCTCAGCCGCTCCTCATAGGGCTTCATGGCTTCCGAACCCTCCACCATTTTGGTCACCCTCCTCTGGACACGTTCCACCTTCTCAATATCCTTCTTGAAACGAGATGCCCAAAACTGGGCACAGTATTCCCTATGCCACTCCTCGTAGGGCTTCATAGTTTCCAGGCCAAACTGGTCACCTCCTCCGGACGTGTTCCAGCTTGTCCCTATCTTTCCTCAGCTGTGGTGCCCAGAACTTGGACACAGGAATTCAGGGAGACGTGGTCCTTCATAGTTTCCCCCCAGGATGAGGGGGCAGTTGCCATCTTCTTCTTGGGCTCAGGTAGCAAAATGACTTGTGTGGGGCTAACGCCATGTGGCACGCAGAGATCTCTTTTTAAACTGCATGCGTGTGTATCTGCAGGCTTCGGTATGCGTGCACGCCTCTTAAAGATCCCATAAGTGAAAGATGGCAAAATATGGAATAGCATGGCAGGGTTGCTCACAGCAGAGGCCTGAGTCACTTTGAGAGTGTGGGAGTTCAGGGCAAGCAAGGACCCATCCTCCCTCCTGGCCTCCAGGCTTCGAGCGGCAGCACGAAACGCTCCGTCACTCTTGACAACTGAGAAGTAGGTCAACCGTTTTCCAGAAGCGAGGGGAACGGATTTCACCCAGTCTCCAGGCGGTGCCTGGAAAAGAGGGTGTGCAAACAAAGAGCTCAAGGGAGGAAGAAAATAAGGGGGAGGTCTCAGCTGGCAATGGACCCCACTCTTTTCTTCTGTTGGGAGCTGCCATCTTTATATTATTATGTGCTGTCCAATCTGCTTCAAGTTACAGCGAGTAAATTCCTGCATGGCAAGGAGGTTGCATGGGATTGGGGTCTCTTCCATGATTCTATGACTCCCGTGTTGGTTGGTGAACCCCATTCAGACTATAAAGGAGCTCCCCAAAGTGCAAAATCTTCTCCTTTGCAAGCTAGCAAAATCTGGGAATCAATTCGCTGCCTTTCTGGCGGGGAGCCACCGATGAAGGAGCGCTCTCCGAGAGCCTTTTCACACTACACTGTAAGAGTGCTGTGATTCCCCTTTCAGCATCCTGTGGAATTCTGGAGTTTGTAGTTTCCTGAGGCCCAAGAGCTCTCTGGCTGGGAATTCTAGCGGCCCCTCCCCAAACCCCCGGATTCCATAGGGGGTTGAAAGTAGAACAATAGCACTGTCACAGTGTAGTGCAGAAAGGCTCCCTCTTACCCACAGCCCTGCTTGCAAACTTAGGTCTGTGGATTCTTTGACCGAGCCTATCCAGATCTAACGTGGTCTTTCTCTTTTTCCCACCATCTTCCCCTTTGCTCCGGGATAGCAGGGGGCTGGACGTGATGGCCACTGCAGTCTCTTCCAATTCTATGATTCTATGCCGAACATTATTGTCTTCGCCAAAGAGTCACACTGTCTCCTGATATGACCAAAATGCGACAGCCTCAGTTTAGTTGGCTTCTAGGCAGAGTTCAGGCTTGACGTGGGGCTGAACACGTTCATTAACAGCAGATTAATTGGAAATGCTGCTCGCTAATGAGCTCTGGACTTTGTTTTCTTACCTGTTGTTTTCTGTTTCTTCTCCCAGTCAAGAAAGCCAAGTTCGACGGGCCTCAAGGTGAGTTTTTATCTTTTCTTCCTCCTCTTTCTCCGTCTCTACCTTTTTTTTTCCACCTGAGAAGTCATGCCATCTAGTATTTGGCATTCCAAATGAGGATCTCTGTTTTACCTGAGGCTGCCTTTGGGAACTGTTTGGAAACTGCAGTGGTTTAGGTCCAAAATGCAATGGCCTGACTGCGGAAGACAGCTAGTTGTAGGGAAAATATTACTCCCCTATTGGACCACCTTCACTGCCTACCAATCTTTCCAGGCAGAATTCAGAGCCTTGGTTTTGACCCGTAAATATCTGTATAACTTAGATCAGAATAAAGTGATACCATCACTTCCCTTGACCTAGGCACTATATGCCTATTGATGCAACCCAGAATCGCATTGGCTTTTTTAACTGCCACATCACACCACTGGCTCATGTTCAGCTTGTAGTCTACTAAGACTCCGAAATCCTTTCCATGTGTACTGAGCTAGTTTGCATGCACTTCCTCTGACTGAGATCATCCTGTTCCTTGACTTGCTACACATGCTCCCTTACAAATTGCTCTCTCTCCGGCAGAAAAATTCAACACCTACGTGACCCTCAAAGTGCAGAATGTGAAGAGTACGACAATTGCAGTGCGAGGAAACCTGCCATGTTGGGAGCAAGACTTCATGTTGTAAGTCAGCCAAAGCAACTGTTCTGTTTTGTTTTTTCCAATGGAGAGCTGCATTCCTTCAAGGGTAATCTGCCAGGTGCTCCGGGGTGAAGGGAATGAGGAAGAGGAAGCAAAAGTTGGTCTGGGAAAGAAAGAAGATATTTGAGGAAACACACAAAGAGTTTTGGCTAGCTTTCTAGGAATTCTCCATAGTGCTGAACTTATCTATGATCAGGGATCAGCACCGTGGAAAGCTCCCTGAAAGCTGGAGTGGATTTCCTGCCCCACCAACTTGGGACCACGTAGATCTGAGACGTCAGATCTGGCCTCAGTGACAACAAAATGGAGCTGGGGACCACATGAAGGCCAGGGTACACAATCTCTCTGATTTTGGGAGGTAAAGGGATGTGTGCTTCTCTTGCAGTGAGATTAACCGGCTGGATCTCGGGCTGACAGTGGAAGTGTGGAACAAAGGTCTTATCTGGGACACCATGGTGGGCACGGTGTGGATTCCGCTAAGCACTATTCGGCAATCCAATGAGGTGGGTATCATACCGAGGCATGATGGCAAGTGACTTCCATGTCAGTAGGGCAGTGAGTCCATTCCAGGTTTTGGCTAGCTATGACAGCTTAGCCCCGTGCACCATAAATTGGAAATTTGGTTTAAGTCAGGGGACTGAATTTCCGAATACATAAAGCTCCCCACTCCAAGCCAGTTGCCTTGGGATGCTCTGAGGTCCTTAAACTTCTTCTCTCTCTCTTCTCTCTTCCTGTCCTCACAGGATGGCCCCGGGGAATGGCTGACCCTTGACTCGCACGTCATCATGACGGACAATGAAATCTCTGGGACCAAGGACCCCACATTCCACCGCATCCTTTTGGATACCCGCTTTGAACTCCCGCTTGGTACAGTAAAGGCTGAGAATGCCAAGCGGTTGGGAAGGGAAGGGTTGCATCATACTCAGAAGAGTAAAGCTTTTTTAAAAAATAAAATACTATGCTGGAAACCATACAGTCTGGGGATGGCTGTGCCATTTGTTTCTGCTGCTTTGCATTGATTTTTTGGGCTCATCCTGTGTTTTTCCTCTCTCTCTTCCAGACATTCCTGAAGAAGAAGCTCGGTATTGGGTGAAGGAGCTCGAGCGACTCAATGCAATGCGAGACCAAGACGATGTAAGTTTCTGCATGTGTGTAATATTACATTTTTTTTTACTTTTATTGAGAGTTTTAAAAGTGCAATGAAACTTACAGAAATTACAAGGATTAAGGGGGAGAAAGGAAATACAAGAAGAGAAAAGGAAGCAGAAGAAGAAAGAAAAGACAACTTCGTGTTTTCCTCTCAACAGCTACACACACGACTAGATCTTCGTACCCCTCTGTCCTAAACTACATTATCTTCTCTTCTTTCGGCAGCCAGTTCTCTCTGATCATTGAAACCATAAATGATCAGTTCATTTTTTCCCCAAAAAAGTCAATAAGGGAATTTCAAATCTATCAGTAATCTCACAAGTGACCTTTCACTAGTCACATAAAAGAACTTACGGTTGACCCTACACATCTTACTAAGTCTAGTAATCTTCTCTGGCGCTCCTCTTTCCATCCTTCCAAAAGGCAACCCATCAGTTCCATATTTTTACTTATTTGAACATCTAAGTCCTGCCTTAAGTCAAAAGATCTCAGAGTGGTGTACGAGTAACAGCAATGCATTCATGACAATTCATGCAATAAATAAATCAAACTGGGGGCTGGATTTGTTGTAAGCCTTATTCTCAGTACTTAGGTACTGACCATTCTGCCTTTTTCTCCCTGCTATCATTCTACTGCAACTCCCATCATCCATGGCTGATATCACTCATTCTGGGAACGACCAGGAGAAGCCACTTCCGGTACCCGGCTCGCAGTGCTGTAAGTAGGCACGGAAGGAATCTTTGACTATTCTAAATGTATATTTAAATGGTCAGAAATGTGCTTTTCGAGTGTCAAAGAAACTCTGGTGGGAACAATCTTGGATGGATGAGATTCTCTGGATTTCAGGACTTAATTCTGTGCAAAATTTACACATGGTTGTTTTTTGTACAGAAAACAGCATTTTCTGTGCAGAAATTTTATTTTCTGCATGGAAAATGATGTTTCCGGTACAGAAAATGCTGCAGTTTAAGACCTGTGCAAGATTCACAGGCAGTGTGAATTGGCTTCTGAGTTATTTCTGAATTTGCGTATTTCTATGCAAAACAACCATGTCCAAATTTTGCCCAGGATGAGTCCTGAATTGCAAGCAAGTTTCAAAAACTGCATGCTTTTCAAAGGCTTTCTTGCAATGGCCTCCTTGGAAAAGAAACGATAAAGAGGGATAGATTTCATCTCTGGCTATAAGTGTTTGCCCGCATTGTTGTGTCTCTTGAACACACAATCCCATTCTCCCCAAACACGTACCTCCCACTTGGGTCTTGTTACAGTTTAGAGCATCCTGTCCCAGCGATTCCAATTGTCCACAGCCAAAACAAGCTGGGGACATGGGAGTTGCAACCCAGCCTGTTTGGAGGGGTGAATGGAAAGGTCCAAACTTGTCGGCTTTGGGGGCTTCTCCCTGCCCCACCAGGTACCAGAAATGCACCCTTTTGGAGTTGTCTCCCTATAGTGTTAAGGAACCTGTTTCTCCTTCAGTTGTTTTCAGTGAGTTTCTCCAAAGGAAACTGAGCAGATATTTAGACTAACAATGCTTCTCCTTCTGCCTCTTTTTCCTCTCCCCTTCGTGTCTTCCTGTCCCTCCATTTCTCTCCTAATGTCTCCCCATCCTTTGTTAAGTTTCAGAAGTGGTAGGGCAGCAGGGTGTGGGTGGGTGTTGTCATTTATTGCAGACAGGAACGTGGAGAGGAATAAAAGACAGTGATTAAAAAAAATGGGGAGGTTCCTTTTTTAAGTGTAAATCCTTTCCAGGTAATTAATTACTTTCAATTCTTGGGTTGCTTTAAGTCCGTTGCTTTCTGGGTAATGGACCAACTGTGCCTTTAGGTGGCATCTTTTTTAATCTGATTATCAAACCATCATAACACAAAGGCAGGTGTGGGAATCACATAACCTTTGGGTACCTTTGGACTGCATCTCCCATTGTCCGCGCTGGGAAAGACTACTGGAACATGCAGCCTGAGAATACCTGCGGGCCCCGTGATTGTCACCTCTGACACAAAAGGCATCAGAAGAGGCCTGGGGCATCAGTCCTAAAAGTTCTGCAAACTCGTTCCCATCTTAGAGCTTAAAAGATGACTGAAGATATTTCGAGTTGGCTTGTCTCTTAAAGGGACATGTCTTCTTGGTTCTCTCTTTGTAGGCAACTGGAATTATTTTGGCTGGGGAGATCAACAGAGTAAGTATGCAAACCCCTTTCCCCCCAATCCTGTATTGACTCCAGCCCCAGAAACCTCTATGTTCAGCTCCTTCAATCCTTATAATATGGCCTTCTTAAACAGTTGCATTTACTTCCCCTCCTCCTTGTAGAATCATAGAGCTAGAAGAGATTCCAAAGGCCATCCAGTCCAACCCCATTCTGCCATACAGGAAGATGCTGGCAAAGCATTCCCAGCAGATGGCCATCCAGTCTCTGTTTTAAGATCTCCAAAGAAGGAGACTCCACCACCCTCCCAGGCAGCAGTGTATTCTACTGTCAAAATGCTCTTACCATCAAGAAGTTCTTCCTAATGTTCACCTGGAGTCTGTTTCCCTGTGGTTTAAATCCATTGCTCCATGTCATAGTCCCTGGAGCAGCAGAAAACAAGTTTGCTCCATCCTCCACATGACATCCCTTCAAATACTTAAACACGGCAATCTTGTCACCTCCTAACCTTCTCTCCACCAGCCTGACCATACCTGGCTACCTAAGCCAGTCCTCATAGGGTACGGTTTCGATCTCTGCTATGTAGCTAAAAATTACATAATGTAGATCATAGAGCGGGGAATTGAACCCCAGCCTCCAGAATTATAGCCAAATGCTCAAAACAGCTACACCACACTAGCTCTCTAGAGCAACATATCACAGTAACCCGAATGGGGTGTAAACCAGGCGCATACCATCGTGGCCAGATCTGACTTCTTCAGAAATAGCTGCAGTTGGTACATTAGCTTTAGCACTCCTGGTCACTGCTGAAACCTGATTTGTCCTGTTTCATCGAGATCAAGAGGTAACCCCACCACCACGTCATGCATGACCTTCTCCCTTGCTCCAGTGGGGGAGAAAGAAGTAGGGGTTAGGCCTGCATGCCGAGGGTTTCCTGCAGATTTTGACCTACGCCCCCCTCATGTATGTCCCCCATGCCTCTCCTTTCCCCTTTCCAATCCATTTTACTTAAGGGACACACGTGACTCTGCAGCAACCTGTAAAGCCAGCTTTCCCTGGCCCATTTATCCCGTGCATCATTATGATGGTCCTATTTCCTTTGCCTCAGCGACCTCTGAAAGGTCTCCCTTCTCTGGCTGTCCGCACCAGTCCATTTGCAGCTCTCCCTATGGTCTTTCTTGGGTAGGTCATTCACCTTGCCACCGTAGTTCTCTGGAAACTCAAAGCAGCATTGTCCCTCCTCCAACTGAACTGTCGATCCACCCCTGTTAGAAATCTAGAACCTGAACACACTTGAAATTGATGTCATATCTATACACAGAAAAGCACTTTTACTATAATACCAGATGTTTTCACTCTAGGACAGTGGTTCTCAACCTGTGGGTCCCCAGATGTTTGTGGACTTCAGCTCCCAGAAGCCCCAGCCACAATGGTTAATGCTCAGGGCTTCTGGGAGCTGAAGTCCACAAACATCTGGGGACCCACAGGTTGAGAACCACTGCTCTAGGAGGACAGTGGTGGCTGGTTTCTTCCATTTCAGTGGGGCACTGCATTCTTTCCAGGCTTTATCCAACCCTTTAAGGAAGCTGTCCAAGGTGCTGAAACTGTTTTGTTAATAGGCTTCAGCACCTTGGACAGCACAATGAAAACTCGGAGTGGCATTTCCACCCCTCTGACCTGGAAGCCGATGCCTGAGGGGTCAAGAGCCTGCTGGTCTCTAGACTTTGGGGGCTGCAGTGCCCATAATCCAACCATTGGCCATTCTGGATGATGGAAACTGTAGTCAACCAGCTTAGTGCAAGGTTAATCACAAGGGTGCTAGGTAATAATTTCCACCCCTGTTTTTTTTTCCCCCAGATGATGATCCAGACAGCACAGTGGATGACCGGGACAGCGACTACCGGAGTGAGACCAGCAACAGCATCCCGCCCCCCTATTACACCACCTCGCAGCCCAATGCTTCCGTCCACCAATACCCCATCCGCCATCAGCAGCGAAGCGCCCGGGACTCCTACACGGACTCCATGCACAGCTACGAGATGGACTACTCTGACCATCGGCCGATCAGGTAGAGTGGGTGGAGCCCGGGACCAGCCCGGTGGAGATGGTGGAGGTGGGAACCCAAGAAACATCAGCTAAGAGGGGATGGGGCCCCGATTCAAAAAAAGAGGGCATGATGAGGAACAGTTGGGAGGTCAGAAATGGGCAAGAAGTCATGCCACACCAAATTAGATGAATCAAGACTCAACCAGTTGGACATCCCCACCTTAGCTTAAAAGTATTTTTAGGTGGCCTTCCATACCTACCTCTAACCCCTTTATAAGCTTCCCGCTGTCCTAAATAATACCCTTTGGTAAGAGCTTCCACACAGCAAGTCTGAGATGTCATAGGTTGGAATCTTCACAGTTATTAATTCTACTCAGCAAAAAAAAAAATGTTTCATAAAATTTTCTCCCTTCTGCAATTGACTTGCAGCTTCTAGACCAGGAATCCACATGCGCATTTTGCACACAGATCCCATGGACAAGAAGTTTGTTCTTGGTCTAAGATTCTCCCGGTTGAGGTTCTCAGTGCTCAGAATATACCTCATTTTCAACATATAGCAATCATGTTGCCTCTTTGCCTTCTCTTCTCCAGGCTAAATATCCCCACCTCCCTCAGCTGCTCCTCATAGGGCTGTGTCTGGTTATGGGAGGTGGAAGGAGTGTGCCCCAAATGCTTCTCCAAACCTGCTGCGAAGCATGGAATGGTTTGGGGCTTTAAAGTGTGTTGGAAGTGGTGTAGCGTAAAGTCTGGATGCAAATATGCAGGAGGGAAGTTGACTTGAGACCTTTTGTTTCAAGGAGGAACTAAATATCTTGGGCGCAACCTTTACTTGCTTTTTGGGAGGAAAAGGCCCTGATACTAAGTTAGCTCAAGCAAAGCCCTGTTAGTTTCTAGCCCCAAAAGGAACCGTATTAGCCACCTCTTTCTCCAATGTCATTCCCCTGCTCCCAACCCCCTGGAAGGTAATATGGTTCTCCGAATGCAGCAGGAAAGTGGGTTTGTCTCTCTCTCTCTCTCTCTCGGTCTTTGCTGACCCTTTTCCTCTTCCCCCCTCCCCTCCCTCCCTCCCTCCGGCAGACGCTACGGTAGCGTAGATTCTGCCGCGAACGGTCCCAGTGACGGGGAGTCTGCTTCCGGGTCAAGCAGGCGTACGAGCCGCCAGCCCTCCCTCGAGAGCAGGCACTCCTTAGACCTATCTGATAGGTGGGTCTCTTTCCATCTCTCTCTCTTGGTCTCTCTTGTGTCGTTTGCTGTGTGCCTCTCGCAGAGTCAACGTGGTCCTTTGGTTTGGTTCCTTATTATTGTTTTCTCGCAACTTGGGTTAGGCCGTTCGCCTCCATCCAGCTTTGGCTGTCAGACCATCTTCATCCTCCAACCCTCCAAAAAAAAATTTTTTTTTTCTCAAATAATACTGAATTTGGAAGCCAGAGTTTACCTCTCCTGGACCAGTTTGGATTCTGAACTTTGGGCCGCGTGCAGGATGTGTTCTCTTGCTACCAAGTAAATGTTCATGAGGTCGATGGAAAGATTTATAGGGCAGAGTGGGAGTCTGAGCTCTGATCTTGCTATTTCTTCCCTTCCCTTCCTTTCCCTTCCCTTCCCTTCCCTTCCCCCCTCCCTCCCTCCCTCCTTCCTTCCTTCCTTCCTTCCTTCCTTCTTTGCTTTTTGCACAATACACCCCCCACTGTTCTTGAATGCAAGTTGATTCTACACATCTTTAAAAAGAACAAATCCCTCCCAGATCTGGACCTATTGAACTACAGCTCCCACTACACCATGTATCATGAGGATGATGGGAGCTGGAGTCCGAGACATCCAAAGGACCCTGTGTCAGGAAAAGTTGATCTGTCCCTGCAGACCTAAGGTTAAAACACACACATCAGCCTGTAAAGAATACCTTGGAGAGAGTTGAGTGCCTTGGAGAGCTCATTTAAAGCCTAGTTTAACTGCTGGGTAAGGCAAAAAGTGTGTGTGTGTGTGTGTGCTTGGATTAGGAGAGGGGCCTGTCAAATTATTAAATTTCAAGTTTTACATAATTGATTGAGCAAAATAAAAGAAATAGGAGAATTAGATGCTAAAATGCACTGCCACTTTGCTATGGCAAAAATGCACTTAAAGGTTACTCCAGTGATTTATAATGCACTGGTAGAAAAAAATACATAATTTATGAGAGCCAGCCTAATATAATGCTTTGAGCGTTGGATTATGGCCTTGGAGACCAGGATTCAATTCCCTGCCAAGCCATGGAAAGCCACTGGGCGACTTTGGGTGCATCACGCATTCCCAGCCCCCCCAAAACCCCATGATAGGCTTACTTTAGAATCATAGAATCCTACAGTTGGAAGAGACCCCAGGGGCCATCCAGTCCAACCCCCTGCTATGCAGGACACCCATCAAAGCATTCCCAACAGATGGCCATCCAGCCTCTGCTTAAAAACCTCCAAAGAAGGAGGAGACTCCACCACCCTCCATGGAGGCAGCAGCATCTTCCCCTGCCGGACAGCTCTGACCGTCAGGAAGTTCTTCCTGAGGTTCAGGTGGAATCTCCTTTCCTGCAGCTTGAATCCATTGCTCCTTGTCCTAGTCTCTGGAGCGGTAGAGAACAAGCCTGCTCCCTCCTCAACATGACATCCCTTCAAATATTTAAACATGACCATCATGTCCCCTCTTAACTTTAGGGCCACCATAAGTCAGAAACGGCTTGAAGGAACACAGCAACTGATATATATCAAAATATTTCATTAGGCAAGAGGGCTACTGCATCCTGTGTGCCTTCATTAGATTATTAGTAGCATTGTTGGGTCTTTGGACCGGGATAAATATAGTATAGTATTAGTAGTAGTAGTAGTAGTAGCAAGCTGTGTCCCTCTGTATAATGATATATATGCAAATCTATTTTATTACTTCCCTTTGTATCATTTCAATCTCTCTTTATTTATTCTTAATTTTTGTGTGTGTGTCTTTTCTTTGTGAATAATATTTTTGGCAAAATTGTTAGGGGGCCTCTTAAACTTGTTGCCATGGGGGCCTCAGGATGTCTTAATCTGGTCCTGTAAAAGGGGCTCAAGTCTTTCCCCAGAAGGCCAGTTTTCTCCAGTCCCTGAGAGTTTGTGTCTTCTACCAACTGCTGCCAGGACTGATGCTGAGCGGATGGGCACCATGATAACTTTGTGGGTGTGCTCCTTCCCTAATCTTTCACCCCAATTTGCCAATGCTGGAGGTTTGGTTTCGGCCTAATCCAGGCATGTCTGGTTAATTGTCTGCATGTGCTTCCCATGGGCCTCTGCGCTTGCTCAGAGACTGCCTGGTCCATCTGCCGTAGAGTTTCTCTGGGATCTAAGGCCTTTTCTTCCTGCCCTCAGTAAATCCTCTTGCTCCCTCTTGTCCCTTCCTAATTTCTACGCCCATTTCTGGAATAACATACCACTCTTTAATCAGAGAAGAATAACTTCAGGCAGTGCTTTTCAATCTTTGGTCCTCCAGATTTTTTGGCCCAAGTCCCAGCCAGCATGGCCAAGTGTTAGAGCAGTGGAAACTAGCAGATCCCATGTCAGTGGGGCAATAAATCCATTCCAGGTTTTCATGCAGACATTAAAAGAATTCTCCAAAGTGCTGAACTGTATTCAATAGCTTGGAGAGCTCCTTCAGAGCAAGTGAAAACCTGGAATGGATTGCTGCTGCCACTCCATCAGGGATTCTAGGAGCTGAACTCCCAAACATCTGCAGGATGAGAGGTAGGTAATGTAAAGAATCCCAAGAGTCAAAGTGGAACACCATCACATTTGATTGGTTGGCCAGACGAGTGACCAGAAATTGGTGGAACAGCTTTGGAAGAGATTTCTGAGCTTAGAACAAGGAGGTAGAGTTCTGCCAGGGTAGCATGGACTATACCACTCAAATTCACAGTGGAGATTTATAGAGGGAGGGGGGAAAGGGGGGTTCTTGCTTTTCTCCCTGACTTCCTTGTGATCTATATGGACACAATAGTATTTCATTGAACTGGCCATTCACAAGCCAATGCCCTTGAGTTGTGTTGGACTTAGCTTTCTATCATCCCCATCCAGCATGGGTGGGGCAGATGGCTTTTGTTGTCCAAAGCATTTGGACTACAGAGGAAGGCTGGCAATGGAAAGCCATCGCTTGACATGGGTGCCCCAGTAGCTTTGCTTGGAGGGCTCCCAGGTCAGGGGAGGCGACGAATCCTCTCCAGTTTTTAGACTGAACAACTAGGCTTTGAAAAGCAGCTTTTGCCCAACAGATGCCTTCCAAATGTATTAGACTACAACTCCCATTATTCCAAGCCAGAATGCTCCTTGTTTGGAGAAGGGAGTCTACAAAGCAGTAGGAGCTCAGGTCCGCCCTGGTTTCAATTCCAAACCAATACCTCCCAAGGATTATGGAGAATCTTTTCCAAGCGTTCTATTGCTCAGCCTTGCCTTAGGATTGGAGGGTGAACGAGGCCCTGCCCCATCTATGTGGCCCAGTGTTTCTGTGTTCCTGGCTCTTGTCTCTTTGTGCGACCGGTTGCTGGTGGTGGCTTGGCTGCATTTGTGGGGGGACGGCAAGAGGGCAGATGTGGGGTCCTTATGGGAACGGGGCTGGGGGCGATGTGGAGGAAGAGGACCTAGCCGGGAGAGGGGGTGTTCTTCTGTACATTGATAGTCCACGTTTGGCAAAAGTTCCCCTTCAGGACTGAGCAGTTAGAGAAGAACCGAGTTTACAGATAGGGTGCTGAACAGTAGCTCAAGATTGCCATTCTCAGGTCCCTCAAGAGCTTGCGAGTCAATTGGATGGGCTCCGGCTGATGCTGACAACACACACATTCTTCATACTGGGGAAGATAGCAATCCCCCAGGATCTGAAGCCAGGGCCACAGCGTGGTGTAGCGGTTTGAGCATTGCACTACAACTTCGGAGGCCAGGGGTTCGATTCCCCACTTGGCCACAGAAACCCACTGGGTGACTTTGGGCACATCACTCCCTCTCAGCCGCAGAAAATCCCATAATAGGTTCACCTTGAGGTCCCCGTAAATCAGAAACGACTTGAAGGCGCACGACAACAACAAACCAGTACAATAACACTAATCTTTCTGGGATAGGCTTTAATTCACACGGCCCCCAGTAAGAGAATGGAGTAGCTGGGAAGCTAGGGATGAATTTTAATCTCTGTGGTTTCCAATAAAACAACAGAAGTAATTCTGGAAGGAGACTTTAGTTTGTATGGTTCCCAATGAAAGCAATGCCATTGGTCTGGGAACAAGACTCAGTTCCCATGGAGCTTAATAAATAATAGTAGTCATTTAGGGGTTAGGTTTTAAGCCACAGTAAAAGCACTCCAGTAGTTCTGGGAACGGGTTTAATCCCCATGGCTCCTGTTAAAGTAACAGCAGTTGCTTTGGAAACAGGCGTTCGTCCCAGTGAGAGGGCTGCGGGAATTTCGAGAAGAGGTTCCAGTTCCCAAGGCTCTGAATAAAATAAGGAAGGAAGGCTAGGGACTCTGTATAAAGAAATTCCCAACGCCGGCATAGAAGTGCAGCTCCTGGTTTATTTGGGAGGGAAAGATAGGACCGTTCTACCTATTTTCTTCAAGGTTCGACACTGTTAGACAGAAAATACCAGTGTGAACATCCACTCCTAGAATCCTGGAGCTGCAAGAGACCCCAAGGGCCATCCAGTCCATCCCCCTTCTGCCATGCAAGAAGATGCAATGGAAACACTCCCGACGGAGAGCCATCCTGTTTCTCTCTCAAGTATAGGGTTCCCCAAACTGAAGCTGGGGTGGGATTGAGCAGACATTGTCTGCATGTGTGTGTGTGTGTATGTGTATCAGGGAAGCCCCCCTTTTAAGGACAGAAGAGTAGTTGGCTTTCTATAGTCATGTCAGGTGGCCATTTGGGGCAGCCATAGCAGGGTGTTGGCTACAGCTGAGCCGCAAATAGGCCCGGAGCAACCTACGTAAGCTCTTTTATAAGTCTCTTGTCTCCTTCTCTGTCCCTCCTCGCCTTTCCTTTGCCCTTGGTTTCAACCTCTCTGCACCGCAACCCACCAAAACTGCCCCCCAACCCCACCCTGCCCCTGCAGCCCCACGGGTAGCAGCCGCTACGCTTCCTCGGCGGAGCTGAGCCAGGGCAGTTCTCAGCTGAGCGACGACTTTGACCCCGACGACCACAGCCTGGATGAGCGGGACGGAGACTCCTACCACTCCTGCCACAGCTCAGTTAGCTACCACAAAGACTCCCCCTGCTGGGACGAGGAGGAGGAAGAGGATGACTTCTACCTGGAGGAGGACGAAGATTTCAAGGAGGAGTACAGCGACAACGAGGAGTATTATCCCGAGGATGAGCTGGTGGAACCTGAACTCGAGACATACCCCCGGGACACATATCCACCACCGTCGGAGCCTCCGTCGAAGGGCCAGCAGCAGCAGCCGCCACCGCCATCCCAGTTTGCCGTGGCCCAGCAGGCCCAGCAGCAGCAAAAGCCGCCCCAAACGCCACAACAACAGGCGCAGCAAAAGCCACTGCCGGTCCAGCAGCAGCAACAGCAGCAGAAGCCGCAGACGTTGCAGCAGCAGCAACAAAAGCCGCAACAGGCCCAGCAACAGGTGTCGCAAAAGTTGCCGCCACAGCAGCAAAGGGCGCAACAGGCGCAACAGGCGCAACCCGCTCCCTCGCAGCAGCAGATGCAGACGCAGCAGAAGATGCAGCAGCAGGCGCAACAGACACCGGCTCAACAGAAGCTGCAGCAGCAGCAGCAGCAGCAGCAACAGGCAGCGGCTCAACAGAAGGTTCAGCAACAGCAGCAGCAGCAGCAACAACAACAACAGGCAGCAGCTCAGCAGAAGCTTCAACAACAGCAGCAACAACAGCAGGAGCAGAAAGAGGAGAAGGTCGAAGAAGTCCCAGAGGTCCAGCAGGAGGAGAAGCTGCCACCACCGGAAGAGACCCCGGCCCACGAGAAAGCCCCTGGGGAAGAAGCCCCCAAGATGGAAGAGGGGTAAGAGTGGCAGGCGCAGGGAAGGGGCTTCCTTTTATCCTTGCATTAAACTAAATGTGGACCCGGATAGGGAACTGGGGGGCTACAGTCACACACCCCATGGGACTGTGGAGAGACACGTCCTCCCCACTGCGCCCCCTGGGGGCCCATGGTGGTTTACCAAGCTGTCTTCTAGGGGGCCTAGTTTCTGTCTAGGAGGCATAGTTTCTCCATGGTTTTGGACCCTCCTGGACTCTCCCGTGATGGTCATCAAGGTCTACCAGATTGGCAAGACAGGGTCTTAGAATCATAGAAACATAGAGTTGGAAGAGACTACAAGGGCCATCCAGTCCAACCTCCTTCTACCATGCAGGAACAAACACTCAAAGCACCCCCAGCAAATGGCCGCCCAGCCTCCGCTTAAAAACCTCCAAAGAAGGAGACTCCATCACATCCCCAAGTAGCATTTTCCAGTGTTGAATTGCTCTTACCATTATGAAATTCTTCCTAAAGTTTAAGTGGAATCTCTTTTCCTGTAACTTGAACCCACTGCTCCATGTCCTAGTCTCTAGAGCAGCAGAAAACAAGCTTGCTCCATCTTCAACATGACATCCCTTCAAATATTTAAACATGGCTATCAATGCCTCTCCTTAACCTTACTGTTATTGTACCCCAGAAGAGGTGTTTATTTGAACAGGAAATAAACTGGAAGGCAAATCCTGGTTTGTTTCCTGTTACTTCC
Source organism: Iguana delicatissima (assembly GCA_948472985.1). Lineage (NCBI taxonomy): Eukaryota > Metazoa > Chordata > Lepidosauria > Squamata > Iguanidae > Iguana > Iguana delicatissima. The sequence goes on from CAOKZL010003097.1 coordinate 54,374, forward strand.
TAAAACAGACCATGGAGGAGCACCAAAACGTGGCAGACTATCTTCTAATATCCCCTAGGCTGCATTTTCTGTAATGTCTTATTTTTTTGGTGTTGAGATGTGGATTTTTTCCTGTAGTTATTGAACCCTGCGGCCTCCTCTAAATTCTTAGTGGGGACTCCGTTTTGTTTTTTTGTTTCTTTTGCATGCCACCATAACCTGTATTTTCTGATTACAGGGAGCGAGAAGAGGCTGAGGTGGTCGACCCCAAAGCCCGGGCAAAGGCCAACTGGTTACGGGCCTTCAACAAAGTTTGTATGCAGCTCCAAGAGGCAAGTATCCCATTTCTGATACCACTAATATATATTACCCACCTTCGGAAAAATCCAAAGGAAGAAGATTTGGGACTCCTCCCTGAGCCCCGCATACATTTCCGAAAGATCGGTCCTTTTCCCAATTGTGGGGCCTCCAAAATTATCCTCCTTGGAGAATCGTCATAGATATCAAAGTCCTGAATGAGATAGTCTTGGGTTTGGGTTTTTTTTTTGTTCCCCAATGGAAATGGATAAGGAGTGCTGGCTGCCTCCCACTCGTTATGACAACTTTCTTTTTTATTATTATTTCTCTGGATTTTGTATACATGTACCATTTCTGTTGCTTCAATCATCTCTCCCCCACACTGACACACATTACTGATGTTCAGTTGCCTCGATAAACACTCCGAAACACATCCTTCCTAATGTGAATTCATGCAAGATTGTATCTGGATCCTTTGCATCTATTATTTTGTTGTTGGATGAGTATGTTTGCCCACACTTATAAATAACATACCTTAAAAGAGAGCTGTTTTTATCCTTTATGTCATAAACATTTTTGTACCGTGCTGTAAGCACAGCTCTTGGAGTGGTGCGTTTCCACAGATAGTCCCTTGCACACAGTTTATAATCTAGAAAGGCGTGGCACAAAAAGACAAAGGGTGGGAACAAAAGAGAAATAAAGAAGTAGCGTGTAAGTTATTTATTACTAACAAGTTTCTGTTCTTGTTGCTCTATTAGAGTACAGGGAAAAGTTTTGCCAGTGCAAATTGGCAATGCAAGGCAATGCTATTTGCTTCCCCCAAGTGGTCAATTCAGATACTGCACTTTGGAAAAGTTGCAAAAGCCATCCCTCTCAGCTGCGGAGTCAGAACACACAGCGCTAGAATCGAGCAAGAGGTCAACAATCACATTCTCATTGCACAGAAAACTAGTCAAGGGGAAGCTCTCTTTCTATGGGGCAGAAGGCTTACTAAATAATTTGAGGCATCTTTCCATGGGCCCTGTGGTATTTTGCCCCTTCTTCTTTTTAATTCTCTTTGAGAGAAGCTGCTTTTCTAGGGAAATCCCGATACCATCACCATTTTATCAGTTTGCTTTCCAAACTTGGCCCACAAGCTAGTTCACAATCAAAGATACCAAAGATACCAGTTGCTCCCCCTCTGTCTTGAGAGTGAGGAAACTCCACCTGATGAATTTCTGGCTGCAGTGTATCTACCCATGCCTGTCTCCATCTCAACAAGGTTACCGTTACGTTGGTCCTGATTTGAGCTTATTTCTCCCCATCGTCCCCCCTGATGATACCCTTCCCCTTTTGTCTTCTTCCCATTGAACTGAGTTAACCAGCTATAATTTTTTTTGTTTTGCTTTGTTTCTAGACTCCATCCACCATCTTATTTTTTCCCCGTTTTCTTTTGGTCCTCCAAGCTGCCCCGCCCTCAGGATACCCCTGCCCCATCTTTTCAGTTGCTCAGAGCCACCATCATCCTTTGTCTCTGGCGTCTTTATCTGTCCGAGTCGCTGCTTGAATGCAGGTGAGTGTTTTTGTGATGAGATTGGCTGCTAGGAAGTCAGGAAAAGGGCTGGCTTTAAGGATCAGAGAACTGTAGCATTGGAAGGTACCGCTGGGCGGAAAATGAATTTTCAGCACCCTTCCAAGCGGGCGTGGAGCTGCAGGATAAATCCCCAATCAAGAACATGAGAGCACAAACTTTGATCAAAGACACACCTTTAAGCCATTTGCAAGAAAGCAAAATGGACAAGGCTTTATTGGTTACTTGCAGATCATACAGGTTCAAAAAATAGCCTTCCTAAGCATGCGTGCACTAAACCTAAAACAATTGTTTTGCAGTCAGAAAGTTTCCCAGAGAAAATTCCAAGAGACAAGCAGTCTAAGCGTATAGGCATCATAAGCCTTAACAGCAAATCACAGTCGTCCCAGCGACCTTGGCTTAAGACAATATCGTCATTTCTCCATCTCGTGTCTTAGATCCTAAGGTGAACCTATCATGTGATTTTCTGGGGCTGAGAGTGTGTGACAATGCTGAAGATCACACACTCATAGTGTGAGGAATTGAACTCTCATCTCCAAGGTCATAGTCTAACACTCCAGCGACTAGATCACACCACCTCTTATTTGCTTAGCGTATCTCAAAGCTGACGCAGGGAGAGAGGGTGAGCGTGGCATTATTATAGCTACAAGAAACTCAGGCTAAAGCTTTCCTAAGGTATTTTTTATTTTAAATATTGTTCACTGCCTTGGGTCCCTGGTCAGGAGAAAGGCAGCATATAAATGTGGTAAATGTCTAAGTATCCCTAAGGGCTATCTATTCCAACCCCCTGCTAGCCCAGAGATCCTTAGGCAAGCATTTTACTGCCTGCGGTGGAACAGCAAATGGCAACCTGGCCTCCATCCAGCTCATGTAATGCTAAGACCGAATAAGGTGCGGTAGCTCCATGTCAGAGGGGTGGTGAATCCACTCCAGACTTTAAAGGAGCTTTCCAGGGTGCTGAATCCAATGCTTACTCGAGTTGAGTACTTTGGAGAGCTTTTTCAAAGCAGCCCTACTAAGAAGAGCTGCCATTGCAACCAAGACATCTGATACTGAAGGCAGAAAACCCCACAAGACTTCTTTCCCTAGCCAAAGGGATAATAAAAAGGCTAGAAAGAGCTAGCCATCTGCATTCGTGACACCCAAAAACTCTGGTCTAAGGTGAGCTCTTTCATTTGGGGTAGCCTGTCTGCTGGAGATTTGGGGCCAGGTCCTTGTTTCGGCTCAGCCGGAGAACAGCTTGTCTTGCAGTGAACATGGCACATAAGTTGGTTCGGAGAGTCCGTTCTCTTGATTCCACTTTTCAGAGACCAACAGCAGGGCCTCCTCAGTGCTGGGCCCTTCTCTCCAAGGGCTTTTAACTAACTCTGTCACTTTCTGTTTTGCAGGCTCGAGGTGAAGGAAGCGGGGAATCGAAATCCTTATGGTTTAAAGGCGGGTGAGTTAAAATCATCAATTACTGTGTAAAATTGGAGACCAGAACTCCCTTTCTCCAGCAGTAGAAATGCAACAGTGGCACATTAAATCATCCATAATTTTCTGATTTTCCTAATCTGCCCGATTGTGGCTGCCACAATCTCTTGTATAGTGTTCCCCACAGTCCCAAAAGTTGAGTCGTGGGAATCCCCCATCGTTTCCAAGGCGTTTCAGAGAGTCATCTCATGTTCACACCTCTCTGTGTAATTTTCCTGCACTGCGTTGTGTTCTGATTGTGTAACCCACCCAAATGGATTTTCTGTACACCTCCCAGTCTCTTTAATTGTTGCTCTCCAAGAGACAGAAAGTGTAGAGTAAGCAGAGCCACCAACCCAACCCATTCCCCCCTGGAAACCAGCCCAACCCCAACCCCAAAAGCCTACTTAGCTCAAAGGCAATCAGAGAGCAAAGTGGCACAGTGGTTAGAGTATGGTCAGGACTTACACAGCCTTGTAGATTTGTTGAGTTGCAACCCTGTGTCATCATCATCATTGTTACCATGGGCCTCCAAGTCAACTTCGGCTTATGGTTTACCCTGTCCTAGCCCAGAGGAGGTGAGCTGTTGCCTTCTTCTTTGGCTGAGAGAGTGTGACTGTCTCTATCCCATAACCAGGCCTGAAAGCATAATGAAATGGATCTGTGCACCACCTTGCATTCACTGGAGGTGGTATGAAGCAAAGCAGGTAGGTGCTCAGACAGTAGTGGAAGGGTTGCAGAGAAGGGCCGGCTAGGGGCGGAGCCATAATAAAGCTCCTCCCCAAGCTCCGCCCTCACTGGTCACGAGGGACACGCCCACCTCTCCCTGATCAGCTCCAAATTTTCTCCGCTCTTGAACATGTTCGGTAGAAGGAATGTTGTCTATATGTGACTGTCCTCCACTTTCTTTCCCACACCTTTCCCTCCTACTCTCCTTGCTGTTCCTCTGGTTATCTGACCCTTTTTGTCTTCTTCTTTTCCAGGCCCGGTGGCGGGTTGATCATTATTGATAGCATGCCCGACATCCGCAAAAGAAAACCCATCCCCTTAGTTAGCGATTTGGTGAGGTTTCTCTTAACATCTCTCTTTGGTCGCCTTCGCTCCTCCTCCCCTTTCCAGCAGCTGGCTTTCTGTGCTCTTGGATTTGCTGGAATTCTGCTATGCGCCCCTCTGGAGCTGGGTTAATGGAAAGAGAAAGATCATAGAATTATAGGGTTGGAGGAGACCCCAGGGGGCCATCCAGTCCAACCCCATTCAGCCACGTAGAAGACACCATCAAAGCACTCCCAACAGATGCCCATCCAACCTCTGTTTAAGATACATATGATATCGATTATATGGTACAGGCATTCCCTGCCTTTCATCAGCTTGTTTTCCAACCTTCCGCACAAAATTATAACCACGTACTGCTTTTTTGACCCCTAGTCTCCCCTTTTGACTACTGCCGTTCTCTGAACACAAGTGGGTAATATTTAAAGTGTACTTTTCCAATCTCTCTCTATGAGCACACTTGGGGGGGGGGTTGTACTCAGCATTCTGTTTTTTTTCTGCCAGTTAACTCGGCACCATCTAGTGCCCAGCCTTGCGTTTGCAAGCTAAAAATAAAACCAGTTCTGCTTTTCAACCAATTTCAGTTTCTGACAGTTCTCCAGTCCCTAGCCCATCAGATAAATTGAAACTTCTGTATATGTGATGTATGATATCCCATATATGATAGATAAATACAAACATGCTTATATATATATATGTGTATAAAAATATGAGAGACATATATAACATATCTATAACATCATAACATCATCGTAATTAAAATTGATTCCCTTGTTAACTAAGCACTGTCCAAACTCTGTCCTTTCAATCATCTGATGATTTTTTTTAAAAAAAAAAAACATACCAATCCAGCATTTCCAATTTACATAAAAGCAAGTTTAGGTTTTCTATACCTTGGAGAGAACTGTATGAAATTATAGTGTGGTAGAGTGGGAAGAGACCCCAAGGGGCCATCCAGTCCAACCCCCTTCTGCCCTGCAGGAAGACACCATCAAAGCCCTCCCTTGGACTTTGTAGGCCGTCCAGCCTCTGCTTAAAAACCTCCAAAGGAGGAGGAGACTCCACCGCATTCCCAGGCAGCAGTGTATTCCACTGTCAAACAGCTCTTATGAAATAAAACCCAGCAGCTGAGAGCATGTTCTAGTGGAAGTGCCCTATTTCCAATCCTGCTTATTCACAAAAACTTACAAACTTATCTGAAAATGAGGCCTTCCTTCTAAGCAGAGAGAGAGAGAGATGGAAGACTCCAAACACTGCCTATTGGAGACTACAGCTTTTTGAATCTCTCATCATCGGTCCCCTCCAAAAGAAACCTCTGGTTTTAACACAGTGTAGTTAGCAGCATATTTATTACTTAGTATTAGTAGGAAAAGCTGAGCAGTGCGTCAAGTTCCAATTCCCAGACTCCTTTGGGAGAAAGCATAATAATGAAACCAATATGACACCAATAACCGTAACTTCTTTGGAGTCGCTTTTAGGTATTTCACAGCTCTCAAATAACATGTTGCTGCTTATCACCAACAGTTTTTTTTTAGTTCAGTGAGATTCAAAATGGCGGCCTGGAAGTGGAACATCCCAAAATTCACCTTTCTGGCAACCTCCGGGAGAGGCCTGGAGAGAGTCTCTGTTACCACGGCTCCAGGGTGCCCCGTGCTGCGTTGCCTTGCCTTCTGCTTTGCTTTGCTAACAAGGCTCGTTCTGTCTTGTTTTCTCCCTTCTCTTTCTCCTGCTGCTACCGCTTTCTCCTTCTCTCTGATGCTGCTTTGGCTGCGTTGTCCCGCAGGGGAGCGGCGGTCAAGTTTCTGCGCTGCATTGACAGCATGCCCGACATTAAGCCTGGACGTAAATCTCTCCCGCTGGTCATCAGCGATCTGGTGAGAATGAGAGTTACAGAGAGAGGGACCCTCTTTTACCTGTGAACCCACAAACCATAAGCCTTCTTAGGAGCTCTGCAGGGGCATTGATGCTGGGTTAAGAAATGGGGCAGCGGGTTGTTTCCATGTTCGTGGTACAGTGACTCCACGTCGGGTTTTAGTATACACATAAAGGGAGTTGTCCAAGGTGCTGAAATTGTTTCCAAAGTGCATTCAGGACGATGGAGAGCTCCTCCAAGGTGTTGAGCCATCTCCAAAGTACATTCAGCACCATGGGGAGATCCTTTGACACTATCCAAAGCCTGGAGTGGAAACACCATGCCAGTGACATGGGAGCCACCACGGTTATGAAATAAAATCATGCAAGGAGGTTTTCCTGCCTGGAAACTGTAGGACCTCAGGAGGGCATAGCTTAAGGAAATAGCTGTTTTGGACTCCAGCTCCCAGAATCCTCCGGCCAGCATGGTCCCTTTGCCATGGTGATTGCCAGAATTGCCGCGCAATTGTGAGAGCCCTGGTGGCTTCCATTTCGTGCTTTAAAGTTTTATTTTTGCAAACTGAAAAAAGTAGCTGCTTTCCAAGATTCCTGGGCAGCTGCCCTCCAGATGTTTAGAAGCAGGGCGGAATAATGGGCTGCCATCCAGATGTGGTTGCATTGCAGCTCCCAGCACGCCTGCTTTTTGCCCATGCTGCCTGGATCTGCTGGGAACTGCAGTCCAATAAGAGCCTCAAGGTTGGACTACAAGTCCCATTGTCTCCACTGGGATAATAGGGTTGCAACCTGCTATATGTGAAGGAGCCTCTCTCCACTGGGGTCTAAAGGTGACCCCCCCCAGCCAGGAAGTTTGAAAAAGGCTTGGGGCTAGTTGGTTTGCATAAAGCGCTATTGTTTCGTTAGATGGTATTTAAAATCTGGATCCAGTCTGAAGTACTAGTCTTGTCTTCCTCCTTTTCTGTTTCCCAGTTACCCCACCCAAGCACAACTCCCACCTCTTGCTACTCCCCAAGAGATCCCACTCCCTGGTGTCTAAAGCGAACCCTTTCCACATAGACTGTGAGCATTGGTAGATACCTCTGACTTTTCCTTGCATGTCCTCTGTTACCCCGTTGCAATAACTCAGCAGCAGAGCGTAGGCCTTGGGTCCCCCTCCAATTATTTTTTCCCCTTAATTTCTAAAATGCATTAGCTATGGTCTAGGTAACAGCTCTCACACTGGTGACAAGCACATTTTTTAAAAAACTCAACCAAAGCCCTGAATCGTAGTAAAGCTATTGGTTTTCACAACAATAGTGTCTAAAATGGGTGTCACAGGAACTTCTGCAGAACGGGGATGGAAAGAATATTCAACAGCATTTTTTAAAAAAGATCAAAAAGGGTATTTTTTAAGTATCAAGAAACCCAACAAGAAGAATCCCAGATGGAGGAGAATCTTCAGAGTTCAGGAGTTATTCTGCACAAAATTCACATGTGGGTTTTTTTTTTCTTTGTACAGAAAGCACCATTTTCTGGTCAAGAAAGAGCAATTTTTCTCACCAAAAATAATATTTTTATGCAAAAATATGTTTTTGTGCAAAAATATGTTTTTGTGCAAGGAAAAAAAACCTGTTTCCTGTCCTGCAAATGATGCAATTAGGGGCTTTCCCTGCACTATTGGCACCTGATTGGTCTTCACTGAAAACAGAATTTCCTGTGCAGATTTTTTTCTGCACAGAAAATAATACGTCAGCCAAAATGTAGCTCTTTCGGAGTCCAATGCCGGCTACATGCATTTTGATGCCAGCAGCACCTACTGTCTCCCATGCCAGGGAGGCGGTGACTCCACTCCAGGTTTTCATGCGGGCTTTCGATGAGCTCTCCAGGGTGCTGAAACCGGTTTAGCACTTTGGAGAGCTCCTTCAAAGGTATCCAAAAGCTGACGGGTATTCACCACCCCACAGACACGGGAGCTTCCACCAATATAGCTCGATGCTGCTGAATATTCTAATGCTTTGTCTCCTATAAGCGTAGTTTTAGCCCGTCCCTTCCTCTCTCTCCTGTCGCTCTCTTCCTCTACCCTGCTTGACGCAACCGTCCCGCCTCTGCCTGCTTTTTGCCTGAGCTTTCTGCTCCTTCCTTTGGGTGTAGTAGCTGCTACCGGTGCTGCTTTTGTGCCTTCCCTTTCCCTGACTCGATAGTTTGTCTGTCAGATGCCGACTTCCGTGTTCAACCTGTGCAAGGAAGCTCGGGGAGAGGGTGGGATGTCACTGACAATGAATTCTATGCCTTTACGATCCCTGGTCAATGATGTATAAGACACTGTGGTTGCTTTATATGCCTTCGAGGGTATGTTATTAGGGGGAAGGTTCAACTATAAGTCAATCCTGGTAGGAATAAGAGGTCAGCTTTGGTTCATCTGAAGGATGGTGCTAGAAACAGGGGAGAAAGCCGCTAAAATCAAAGACAGGCAGTCCAAACAAGGCAGGATACAATGACTTTAACCCTCTTCCTTAGTCTTGCCTAGTGGATCAATGAAGGTTACCCATGTGTGGACTCTGTTTGGGACAAAGTTGATTCAGGCCCCTTGGCCGTTGGGTTTGCTCTGGGGTGGTCTTCCGGAAGAAGATAGATTCCCAAGGGACCATGACTGGCGATGATGGGAGATGAGATCCAGTAAAATCTAAGGGGGGACACAGTTTCTCCTGCCCTTGCCAGCTTGCTGTGATGTGGAACATCTGGCAGATATTTTGAGGTTTTCCACATCCTATTAATCATTTTTCCTTTCCTCCTTTTTTCTCGCTCGTTTCTGGCCACCCCGTCTTCACAGGCTATGGTGAGTATTCCCTTTGGCTTTCTTTCGCCTGCCTCTTGAAGCTCATAAATCTTCCCTCCCTCCATTAAATAAATGAATGATGGATGAGCTCTCCCAGTCTTAGATTCACGGTTGGCTTCATCTTTGTCAGTTCTTGGAGGGCTTTCAGAGAAAGCTCACTTGGATAACTAAGAAGTTTCTCCTCACTCAAACCATTAGTGCATGGACACTTAGGTACACTCATTGACACAGACGGGAAGTCTGGGATCTTCACAGAAGACCAGCTTCCATAAAGCTCCTATAAACTTCCATGGCCGTAGATGACATTACATTAGTATGATGTTCCATAAAGAGATGGGTAATAGGCAGTATTTCATTCCCTGTTCAATTTTTTCCCCTTCAAAATATATTTTTATTCTACTTTGTTTCTTGTATCTTCACATAAACCTATGATAATAGGAGATTAACAGCTTGGAAGTGACCAAACATTTTTTGAAGAATCCAACCCACGTACAAACGTGCAAATGCTTAATTTTTTTTAAACTTTCAGCTGGGCTGCAGAATTTGGTGGCTGCATTTCCTGGGAGCAATGGATCTCAAAGGGCTCATCCCGTATTGTAGTTTCATTTGGCATATGGGAAGAAAAGGCTCTAAATTGTAAATTGTGTCTGAATATGTAAAGTGGAAGTCACACCTGTAAAGAGAAACCTCTTACCCTGTATGTTTGTAGACATACAGTGAGATTTGCTGAAGCTAATCGGAAGTAGTGTTAACAGCACAGCGTGTGACCCTGGGAAGATGCAGTCCCGGAGTGCCGATTTGACGGTTTCTTCTCCTTCCTTTTCACAGTCCTTGGTCCAGTCCAGGAAAGCTGGCATCACGTCCGCACTTGCATCAAGCACTTTAAACAATGAAGAGCTAGTAAGTATCGCAGTGCCACCGATTAAGGGAAAATAAAAGGCAGTTGAGGCAACGGGGCATCGGATTAGGGAGTGAAGGTATCTCACTTGATACAGGCATCGTCCTTCGTTCCACCGGGTAACTTCTTTGTTTCTTCCTCCTCAGAAAAACCATGTTTACAAAAAGACCCTCCAAGCCTTAATCTACCCCATCTCTTGCACAACCCCGCACAACTTTGAGGTGTGGACGGCCACCACCCCCACCTACTGCTACGAGTGCGAGGGCCTGCTTTGGGGCATCGCCCGACAAGGGATGCGGTGTACCGAGTGCGGGGTGAAGTGCCACGAAAAGTGCCAAGATCTCCTCAATGCCGACTGCTTGCAAAGTGAGGATCAGCTTATCCGCCAGGGACTGGGGGGAGAGGGGCAGAGCAAACAGTGTACAAGAAGCACCAATGCCAAGTTAAAGTGTTAACTATGGCCAAAATTGATTTCAGTATGAATTGTCATAGAATCATAGAGTTGGAAGAGATCACATCAAGTCCAGTGACGTATTGCCGTGCGGGAACACGTCTTCAAAGCATTCCTGACTGATGGCCAGCCAGCCTCAGCTTAAAAACCTCCAAGGAAGGAGACTCCACCACATTCCAAGGCAGCATATTCTACTCTCAAACTACCTTTACCCTCAGGAAGTTCTTCCTAATGTTTAGATGGAATCTCTTTTCCTGAAGGTTGAAGCCATTGCTCCTTGTCCTAGTCTCTGGAGCAGCAAAAAACAAGCTTGCTCCATCCTCTACATGGCACCCTTTCAAATATTTAAACATGACTATCATGTCCCCTCTTCACCTTCTCCAGGCTAAACATATCCAGCTCCCTAATAAATAGAATGGATAGAAATCACTGGATTAAAAAAAATATATAGGACAGTAGTGAAAATAACTATAAAAACCATGTCTGTTGAAATTCAGAGTCTAAATCCCTACTCTTCTCTCTCTCTGTGCCCAGGGGCGGCAGAGAAAAGTTCCAAGCACGGAGCAGAAGACCGCACACAGAATATTATCATGGTGCTGAAAGACCGTATGAAGATCCGGGAGCGGAATAAGCCGGAGATCTTTGAGCTTATCCAGGAGATCTTTGCTGTCGCAAAGGCCACACACACCCAGCAGATGAAGGCCGTCAAACAGAGCGTGTTGGACGGGACGTCCAAATGGTCAGCCAAGATCAGCATCACAGGTAGAATAAAATATTTAAAAAATTAAAATATGCACCCCTTTCCCTTCTAGCCCTGGGCTGAGCAAGTTATCCCCTGAGAAATGAACCCTTGGTGCTCTTCTAGATTAATCTTTTTAGATCCTTTCGTTGCTGCCATTTTTCCCCTGCAATGCACCTCAGAGTAGACTAGGGAGGGTCAGAATATGGCCGCCAGCTGCTCAACAGTGCAAGGTGGTAGCAAGATTTAAGTAAACTAATCATGATCTTCTTTTCTGTCTGTGATCTGCCGCTAATCCTGTTTTCCTTTGCTTTCTCTCTTCCTGTCTATGGGGATTTTCTCTTGTGTGGCTGATGGTGCGAATCCTGTTGTTTGTACGACCAGTTGTGTGCGCCCAAGGCCTTCAGGCAAAAGATAAAACTGGCTCCAGCGATCCGTACGTTACCGTCCAGGTTGGAAAGACCAAAAAGAGAACAAAAACCATCTACGGGAATTTGAACCCGGTCTGGGAGGAGAACTTCCACTTGTAAGTTAATCCTAAGCCCACCATATCTTCATGGCCTGGTCCCAAATTCTGGGTTACAGGTCAGCTTGGAAAACTTTTCTCCAGCAAGATGTCTTGAAATTATTTGTTGCTTCTGAATCCCAAATTACAAGAAGGCTTTAAAAATGGTGTGGTTTTCCAAGACTTTCCTCCAGCAAAATGTCTTTAAATTCCTTGTTGCTTCCTTTGAGAAGACACTTATTGGAGAATTGGATCCCTATTGCAAAGGCATTTGAGCAAGATTTATTGCAAATTTCACAAGCTTTTCATAAGGGAAAAACTTCATGTTCTCATTTTCATCCCTTTGTTGGGAACTTTTGAGAAGGCATGGCTTTCTTTGGCAAGGTTTCTCACCGCATCCAGAATCCAAAATCCATCAAGGAGGAGTTATGGCTTCGTCTGTGCTCTTTATATCCGTAGTTTTGGGTTTGCTAGCTCTGGTGGTCCCATCTTGAGGTGCTTCTAGTTTGAGAGATTCAAGGCTGTCAGGCTCATACCCAGTTCCATGATGCCCCATGGCCTGCCGTTCTCTTCCTTGCCCCCTCTAGTAGCAATCTTGTAGTTGGGAGTTGGGGATATTCAACTACTCCAGTCCATGACATTTGTCTGTTGTCCCCACCTCTCTTTCCTCCAGTGAATGCCATAACTCCTCCGACCGCATCAAGGTTCGGGTATGGGACGAAGACGACGACATCAAGTCCAGGGTGAAGCAACGTTTTAAGAGAGAGTCCGACGACTTCCTTGGCCAGACGATCATCGAGGTGCGGACGCTGAGCGGAGAGATGGATGTCTGGTACAACCTGGGTAAGCCACTACAAATGTAGGGGATGATTCGACCTTAGCAGGACCAGACTTTGGCTTGTCAAGTTTTAACACCCAGAGGGTGGGCCATCTCTCCAAATGGACCAAGAGTGACCCACCTGAGCTGAGTCCAAGGGGAAGTCAAGGTCTCTAAAGCCATCTAGAACAGTATGAAATATCTCCTAGTGCACCATGGATGGGAATCATGAAGCTCTGGTAGATGATGTTGTACCTCACCTTGAGACCTATCCAGAAGAGCCAATAGTGATGAATGCTGGGAGTTGCAGTTCCACAACATCTAGAACACCACGTTTCCCATTCCTAGGCACAATGGTCACTGCAGTTGACAATCAGGGGATGTTGGCTTCGTTTCTGCCAACTACCAACCACTAGACTGAAGTGCACTTTCAGGAACACATTCCAATTTTCCTGCCATTTGTGTGATATAGTGGTTGGAGTGGAGAACTTGAGAAATACAGGTTTTAAGTTGCCACTGAAATTCTCTGGGTGATCTTGGGGCACGTTATTCTCTTTCAATCTGATCCATCTCTCAGCGTTCTTATGAAAATAAAGTGGGAAAGAATATTATGTGCTGCATTGAATCCTTCCACACTGCCATCTCCGTCCTGGGATTTATTTTCTTTTCAGACAAGCGAACGGACAAATCAGCCGTATCTGGAGCCATCCGGTTGCACATCAGCGTGGAGATAAAAGGAGAGGAGAAGGTAGCGCCGTATCATGTGCAGTACACTTGCCTTCACGAGGTGAGCGAGTTACAAAATGGGGTGTCGCTGGTTTTATAGTATGGATCACACTTCTCTGTCTCAGGGGGCGGTTTTCATACAAAAAAAGAAAAAGAAAAAGCATATATACGACCAAATAAAAAAATAGATAATACAACAACGACCTATAAATAAACTACAACGAAACTAACAGGCAAATATTTGAAAGTTGGCTCCTGCCCTTATTGCAAGCAGCTCCTACTAAATAATTGTACTTTCTTTTAAAATCAGTACCTAAGATCTAAATTATTTATTATTGCTCGTAAAATAAAATAAAAATAAAATTCTTGGCTGTACCCGGACTATAGTACATGCTGGCCCACTTCATTTCCAGAAGTCCTGATGCCCTTTTGATTACTTAATTACTCTGCAAATGATATATCCTACTTTTAATCCCTAAACTGCAAATATAGAAATGCCAGAGGAAAGAACAGAAGCCTGACTTCCCTTCCAAGTAGAGCCAGAATATTTGCAATGGATTATTTCCTGTTTTTGTTTCCTGACTCAGAAATGGCTTTTCTGACCCTTGTGAAACCTGGTGGGAAAAAAACGATGCAGAGGCAAGAATTCTGCAGCTTTTCTTGTGATTTTTTTTTTAAATTTATGATTTTATTTTTTTCCTTCCACCATGTGGCCCCTTAGAACCTCTTCCATTTTGTGACGGATATCCAAAACAACGGCGTGGTGAAGATCCCAGACGCGAAAGGCGATGACGCGTGGAAAGTTTACTTCGACGAAACCGCTCAGGAGATTGTGGACGAGTTTGCAATGAGATATGGAGTGGAATCCATCTATCAGGCCATGACGTGAGTGAATGTACCTTTGTTTTTTTCTGAGAAATGGTCTTCAGACTGTAATTCCATCTGAGATCATTATTCTTGCTGTATGCCATCACAGAATCCTAGAGTTAGAAGAGACTCCAAGGGTCATCCAACCCAACCTCATTCAGCACCTTGGAGAGTGCCTTCAAATCTAGGCTAAAAGCCGGAATGGATCCCCTTTCCCACTGACATAGGAGGCAGCAGACTTCCCTGTCTGACAGTGTCATTTCTGGGCACCCCAGAAGTTTTGAGTCATCAGGACTCACCATACACTCTTTTGAGTCATCAGGAAAACTCTTGGGTCTGCCCGCCTCTGCAATAAAAGATCACCAAAAGAACAAACTCACTGTTTCTTTAGAATCATAGAATCAAAGAAATGTAGAGTTGGAAGAGACCCCAGGGGCCATCCAGCCCAACCCCCTGCCATGCAGGAACACCCTCAAAGCACTCCCGACAGATGGCCATCCAGCCTCTGCTTAAAAACCTCCAAAGAAGGAGACTCCACCACACTCCATGGAGGCAGGATAGTCCACTGCCAGACAGCCCTGACCGTCAGGAAGTTCTGCCTGAGGTTCAGGTGGAACCTCCTTTCCTGCCACTTGAATCCGTTGCTCCTTGTCCTGGTCTCTGGAGCAGCAGAAAACAAGCCCACTCCCTCCTCTACATGGCATCCCTTCAAATATTTAAACATGGCTATCATGTTTCCTCTCAGAGAGCCTTTCTCCTCTTTGTTCTTCTCCTCTAGGCACTTTGCCTGCCTCTCCTCCAAATACATGTGCCCGGGGGTGCCGGCCGTCATGAGCACCCTCTTGGCCAATATCAATGCGTACTATGCCCACACCACTGCCTCCACCAACGTCTCTGCCTCTGACCGCTTTGCCGCTTCCAATTTCGGGGTAAGTCCGATGGTGCGTAGAACACTCATTTCTTACTTTTACTGCCTGTGCTCTCTTTGGGCGGGCGGGGGATGCACAGTGGTAGAGAGGGCTGTAGCAAAAAGATCACCACAAAATGCAAATTTTAGCCCTGCTCCCTATTAGCATTCCCAACTCCACCCTTATTCCACTTTATAGCTGACTCACAATTTGGTCATAGAATTGTAGAATTGGAAAAGACCCCAAGGGCTATCCAGTCCAACCCCATTCTGCCATGCAGGAAGGAATAAACCATTAAACGTTCCCAATAGATGCATCCAGCCTCTGTTTAAAAACCTCCAAAGGTCCAAGGCTTTAGGCAAATTTTGGCTTGTCTGTCTGGGGTGGAATTTAGCTTGAGGATTTCTGTCCACGCACCAGAGATCACTGTCTGATAACAAAGGAAAAGAACTGAATAGTCCAAGGATCCACTCTGAAAACTACCAAAACCATGGGACAGTGCGACTGAGAACAACCTATGATGCAGTGCGACTAGGAGCAAAATTTATCTCCCTATCGGTCCCCATTTTTTTTTATTAAAAAAAAAAGGGAAAAGACAATTGGCCAAAGAAGACTTGCAAGCAACGTTCCCTTGCCAATTCTGTGGTGACGTTTTTGTTACAGCCCCTTCTAAAAGCACCACAACCTGATACCTGACCGAAGCTTCCTGATTTAGCAGTTTCTAAACGGCACCAAAGCATCCAGAAGAGTCATTAATATCTTTTACAGATAATTAATCTGTAGATTATGGTTTTGCTTCCACTTCTTCCTCCAAAGACCTTAAGGTGGTTTACATAATTCCTCCCCCAATTCCTTATCAAGATCATTTTTAAGACTGGCTGAGTGACGTAAAGCTAGGCACGTCGCAAAAAGAACCCTCTGTTAAATCGTAATGTTACACGTGGGTAACTTTTGTTATCCCAAAATTTCAAAAAGTTGCTTTGCACTATTCGATTCCAAGGCCTGACATTTCTAGTAGACGCCAGGGCAGAAGGTCTGCTGTAGCTTCTCAT
Organism: Iguana delicatissima; assembly: GCA_948472985.1. Taxonomy (NCBI): domain Eukaryota; kingdom Metazoa; phylum Chordata; class Lepidosauria; order Squamata; family Iguanidae; genus Iguana; species Iguana delicatissima. Next base: position 70,369 of record CAOKZL010003097.1, read on the forward strand.
TTTGTCCCCAGAGAAAAAGCCCAGATTTTCACGATTCATAATGTCTTGCAAAGGGAATTGGTATTTACAAAATTGATGGTACATCTGGAGATTCGCATACATCTGAATCCCATGCAGGAAGTCTTCCAGAGGGTAGCAGGGTGAGTTGTGTGAAAGAGAGGTTGCAGAGTCTTTAAAAAAAAAATCCGGAAAGCTACTCCTGAGGTCATTCCCCTTAGTGCAATCTTATTTTAGTTTGTCTCACATAGAGCTATGCTGCCCCATAATCCACTTTCTCTAGGTGGCATGCATCAGATTTTATCTCCTACTAGAGGTCAGGTGTCCCATGCGGCGAATGAAAGGTACCGTGGAAAAGTTTGCTTTGAGGTAAGATGTGGAGAGCGGAACATGGAAAGGACACAATCCTTAGCAAGAAGATGTTCTGTTCCAGCCTTCTGAACACAAAACAGGGGAAATGTCCAGCAGCAGTTGAAGCTGAACAGGAAAAGAAAGGAGTTATAACTAGGATCATGTCCGCACTGGCTATTGTATCACCAGTTTCCCAGGCGGCTTCATTACTGAGACTTCGACCCTTTCTGGAGTATTGGTGGAGCTCTGATTCTGACCAAATTTATGGTCAGACCCTCTTAAAGGTCTGATCCTTAGCCAAGTGAGCTTTGTACCGCCAGGGCTGCGATGTTGAAGTCTCAACTTGCCCCCATTCCAGAAGTGTGTTTCTTTGGCCTATGGCTCCCATCAATCCTAGCTAATGGTGCAGGATCATAGGAACTGCAGTCCACAAAGTTCCGGAGGGGAACCCAGGTGCTTTCACATCTGCCGAAGGCACGGAGAGGCACCAAGCAAGGCCAGCCTGGATGAGAGGCACCAAGCAAGACCTGGATTTCAGTACCTAAGAGAGCTCCAAGGGAGCAACCAAGTTGTCCCCAATTGTCTTTAGGCCTCCAGTGGCTAAAGGAGGACTCCTTCTGGACTCCTCCTCTTGCTTAAGAATTGTGGGGTCTTAAAGGGACACTCCCTTGCCTTGGAAGAAGGCTGTTCATAGCTGGGCTGTGAATCAAGGTGGAAGACCACCCTCAAAGGTTGACATGCCCTTCCCAAGACACTGACTAGCCGTAAGAGCTTTCAGTTAAAATATGCTAGTAGTTTTAACCCTGCCTCTTTTAGTCTCTGATCACTGGATCACTGGATCGTCCCTCTCACAAATAAATGGAGTTGGCCCTTAAGCTGAAACCCTTTGTTTAATAATATGGCCTTTGGGCTTTTCTGGCAGTCCATGGCCCAGTTGTGGAGTATGGGTTTTGTATGCAGATAGCCCTAAAATCTATCCCAGAGAAAATGGATTTGAATAACAGGAGTGGGAAAGATGTCCCTTTGCCCAAGAATGTGGATAGCCTTTGCTCCTCGGAACAGAGAATAGACTGCTAGATAGACCTAAATCCTGATGCAATAGAAGCTGGATTCGTGTTTATATCCATTCGATGTATCCTGATTTTGTAATCCTAGTCCAGCCTAGCTATTCAGCCTTAAGGCTGCACAAAACCATGATCCAGTGCAAGCATCAGCAAAGTCAACAGGCATGGAAATCCAGTTCCATTCACAGTCCCAAACCCTGTTCCAGTGTGAACCCAGGTGTTAATCCTGTCTCGGTGAGAAGGTTCAGTGAGTTATTCATCCTTTGCACTGGGGGAGAATGACCTGAATTTGGCCCGTTTCAAAACAGCTCTGCCTCTCTGTTTTAACTTAATGGGTGTACTCTTCCTGACGTGCGTGTTTCTTTTTTCAAAAGTCAGCCGCTGGAGGCCTGTTCACACACGTTTCTGCTTCTTGCTTGGAATCTCAAAGCCAAAAGCATCTCCTCATCACTAACAAGTGGCATTCACATTCTTGTCCTGGCTCAATGATTTCCTCTTACCAAATATTAAAGGGTGATAACTGGGAAAATAAAGCAAATCGGTGGCAGATGTTGGATCCTCTCGCAGTGGAACGGGGAATCCAGCCCATGTTTGAACTGGCTCTAAATGAGCTCTCCAAGGTGCTGAAGCTATTTGTAAATGGGGTTCAGCACCACGGAGAGCTCCCTTAAGAACTACAATAAAGGCTGGAGTGGGTTCACCGTCCCACGGACATAGGAGCGACCACCACAACTGTAGCAAACATTGAATAAATTTGAGTTGAGGAGAGGGTATAGACACAAAATCCATGACTTACGTGTATTAACAGGCCTCCAGTCACACTTATGTATCTAGGCAAATGTGTGTTCTGCAGTTAGGGAGTTACATGTAGGCCTCGATAGCTAGTATCTGTTTCTGTTTTTGTGTCCAAGTTGCAGCTGCAAAAAAGAAATTGAATGAAAATGAAAGTCGTTTTTGATAAAGCGAATGTTAGGCTTTGTACAAATCTTGTTTCTTTCTTTCTTCTTTTTCCTCTCAGAGAGCCTTAAAAATTGGGCGTTTTCCCTTCCCCCCAAAAAACCAGACTGTGTCGCTTTAACCCTCTGTGTGCCATGGCCGGTGCTAAGGCGTGCTACGGAGGCTGTGTTGTGGCGGATGTGCATCTGTGCTCTTTATTTGCAAGGATCGCTTCTCGTTGTCTCTCGTGCATTAGTGCTAGAGGGAGAGGCAGGGCGAGGGAGCGGGGGCGGTTCGGCCAGGGGCGGACGGACAGGGCTGGGGCGGTAGTGGAAAGAAGTGGAAACACAGCCCCTTCGGAAAGAAACCACCAGTGTGCAGGGCGGCTGAGATCTGAGACAGAACGATGGCAATATAGTCTACAAGGAGGCCAAGGCTGGAGAAAATAAAGAGAATGAGACTAGGTGACACAACTTGGGGTTGTGGGGATTTTCAGAAACAACAACATCCAGTACATTGCTGTTGTTTTCACATTTATGTCCCTGTCCTTCCAACAAGAGCTCAGGGTAGAATGGGAAGTTTCTCAGTGTGATCGACACAACCACCCTGCGAGGTAGGCTCAGCTGAGAGAGAGGAACAGATTCAACTATATGATGGATCAGGGATGATTTGTAGAGAAGGACACCATGGGATTATCACTCTGAAATGCACACACATACACAGTCTCCCCCCGCCCTTTGTGGGATAATTTTTTTTTATAAGTAATTTTTATTAAAATTTTAAGTGAAAAAGAATTTTAACCCCCCCCCCACTTCCAGACATCAATTTTCCCAGTTGAATCTGAGTTTAACATTCCATTCCGGTGCAGGATAATTTAAGCTGGGAACAGGGTTTCTTTTAAACACACACACACACATAACTATCACATTAAAAAAAACACAGGGCACGATGCTTTTCAAAACCATCAAACCCTTTGTCACTTGTTCTGGCCACACGTTTTTGTCTGACAATCTGGCCAGCATATTGTGTGAGTGGTAATTCAGAAAAGATCGTTCTTCCAGGCTTGGATCACAACCCAATATGTCTGGAGAGCATAAGGAAAGTTAAGTCTGTTCACTGACAACAGAAAATGATGGTGAGGCTAAATGGAATGTGTTCCCCCCGCCCATTTGGATATCTGTCATTCATTGCTAAAATTAAGTGCCATTACTCACTTCACCTACAGGTGTACTAAAAATGGAACAATAGAGAGAAAATTAGCATGGCTCCATTTTTTCCTCTATTTTTATTAGTTCTATTTATACACTGTGTTTTCTTCAGTGAGCTCACAGCAGTGTACATGATCCTTCTCACTGGTGGCTGGTGGCTCCCGTTCAGTGGGGCACGGATCCATTCCAATTTTTCAGTAGCTTTGAAGGAGCTCTCCAGGGTGCTGGACTTGTTTAGGAGCAGAATTCAGCCGTCTGGAGAGTTCTTTAAGCTCTAGGATTCAGCACCTTGGAAAGTTCCTTTAAAGACTGAAATGAAACCTGGTGAGGATTCACCGTCCCACTAGCATGGAAGCCACTCACTACCACTGATTCTTCTCCTACCCATTTTATCCTCACAATAACCCAATCAGGTAGTAGAGAGATCATCCCAAGGTCATGCAGTGAGTTTCATTGCTCGGTGGGGACTAGACCCTAGATCTCCCAAGTCCCAGTCTGGCACTCTAACCATTATAGTCCACGGCCTCTTGATGAGTGGCCCAGCCTCCATAGACAGGGACCCCATGCACATTCAATTCTTCCACTACATGTCTCATGCTCATAACGTCAGGTGTGGCCCTAGATTCTCAATATCAATAATACAAATCTAAGAAGGAAATATATTCCCACGTCCATTGCATAGAAGTCAGCTGGTTGGCATCCCTCTAGAACCACATATTTTGTGCATTGCAGCCTTGTTGTTTGCATTGTACACATACACACAAATACACACAAGCAGAATTGTATTACAAAATCAAACCACAACCAGGGTGTGAGTGACTAGGCACGAAGCAACACAATTGTGGTTGGTGGCGGTCATATCTGGGAGGTGGTGAATCAATTCCAGGTTCTGACTCACCTTGAAGGAGCTCTCCAAGGTCCTGAACCTATGTTGGAGTGGAGTTCAGCACCACAGAGAGCTCCTCAAAAGCATAGTTGCAAAACCTGGGATGGATTCACTTCCTCCTATGATATAGAAGGCCCCCAGCTACTGCTAGAGCAGCAGATACATAGCAGTGCAGAGATCAGGAACAGGAGATAATTAAAGGGTATGGGCTAGCCTGCCCCATAGTTCCAGTGGGAAAAGATATGGTGGGCTTCTCTCATGGGTGACTCCTCTGGAAAGGATTGTTTTGCTGTTTGCATGCCACGTCGCACCAGCGCTAAGTCCCGTGTCCCTTCTGCTTTGCTCAGGAGTCTTGGGGAGAGTGGGGGGGCCGCGGGGATGGGAATTGCTGGACTGGGGGACCCTGCCTGAACCACATGCACCAGTCTTGAATAATTCTATGAGGCTAGAGCACGGGGTCGGATATAGCTCTTTCCTCCTCGGGGATGAAACATAACAACTTGCTCTTATAGGCATAGCTTATGATGACCTCTCTTGGGGCCAGATGTTTAGGAGAGGGTGAACGTCCTAGATGAACAAAACAGAGGGTTCTTACATTTCTATAGTGTGGGGGAAGCTGATTAAGAGAATAGCTATGGGTGATGAAAGAAAATAAAGAGGCTAATCCAGGTCTTTTAGAACCAGAAGAAATACCACTGTGCCTCCCCGCCGAAATTTGCTCCAGCCACTTTGAGGAGGGCGCCCATGAGCGTTGGAGTACAAGGGCTCCTTCTTTTGGTAGCTCAAGGTGGTTGCAGTCAGTGTCCAGAGGCCCCCACTGTGAGTCATCCGGCCCTTTCCAACCTTAGCCTCTTCAAAGGGACTCTCCTTGGCAACCCAGTCCAGCGCTTCTCCAGCTTAGGTCTTCCAGATATTTGGGACTACAGTTCCCAAAATTCCTCACCATTGGACATACTGCCTGGGAGTTCTGGGAGTTGAGGTCCAAGACATCTGGAGGGCCAGAATTTGAGAAGTGCTGCCGTAGGCCACCAACCGACGATGACAAAATATAAAGAGACTTAGTTGATCTTAAAGGTGCCCCTCAACTTTTCTCTGTCTCCTTGGAGCCAGATCAAAGTGAAGTTGGCTAACTCTCAACTCATAAACATGTCATTAAGAGGTTTCCATGGCCGCTGTTCCGGGGTCAAGTGAAGTCATTCTTTGCTCCTGGCCTGTAATATTTATTCTACCTGGTCTAGGATCCCCCTTGAGTAAGTGAAATTGTGGGATAAGGGATACTCAGGAGAGAATAAATTCAATCAAACCAGCCACCCTTAGGATCACTACCTCTTAGGCTTCGACAAGCTTGATGTCAGGTCCCTGCCCCAAAATGCATGCAGTTTCTTTTGTTTCCAAGGCAGGTTGATTTCTTAATTTGATAGGCGCTGCTGTTTAAGCCCAGTAGGGTTGGAAGCCTTTCGAGATCACAGGTGGGCTTGCATGCGTTGTCAGGGGTGGGTCCAAGATCTCCCGTCTTTAATTTCATTGACCTGCTTCCGGGGCTGGTCTCTTTCCGCAGAAAGAACGGTTTGTCAAACTGCTGGACCAGCTCCACAATTCCCTTCGGATTGATCTCTCGATGTACCGGGTAAGGATGTTCAAGGGCGGGGAGGGTGCACATGCCTTAGCTGGAGTATTTTAAATATTTGAAGTCCTTTTCCTTGAATTTGTTTGAGTTTGTTTCTTAAAGTAAGTCTCTAATCCATTGTGTTTATGCATGTGTACCATGTCAGTGGCCAGCTTAGGGTGAACTGATTAATTTTATAGTGTTTTCTTAGGTGAGGAATACTCAGAGTTGGTTTTGCTATTGTGTTCCTCTGAATTACACCTGCTATTCCTTGGTGGTCACCCATTCAAGTACTAACCAGGGCTGATCCTTCTTAGCTTCCACGATCAGACAGCATCTGATGCTTTTAGAATATTTATACCAAGCCTTGTGTTTATGCAGATATAAGGAAGGCATTCTATCCATCTATTCATGCATTCTATGATTCTATCCAGGTATTGAATGCAGTGAGAACTATTTTTGAATAAGACATTCATAGGATTTGATTTATTCCTTGATTGCATATATATCCTTTTCTGAGCTGAAGCTGATGTCCACTTCCCCTTTCCTCCTCTCCAGAACAACTTCCCTGCCAGCAGTCCCGAAAGACTGCAGGACCTCAAGTCAACCGTGGACCTCCTGACCAGCATCACCTTCTTCCGGATGAAGGTATTTAATTGACCTGATCTTTGATTTCCAGGAATTTAGAGACTCACAGATTCTTCCTAGAGAGTGTACAAACTAAATAAATGTCAGAGGCTTTTGGTTCATGGGAAGGTAGAACGTAACAACACGGTGCTTACATTTTCCAGCAAAGCTAGGAGCCGTCAAACTATCATCCTGGAGAGAATCCAACTAGGAATTCATGTGCCTTTACTGGGATCACCCTCTGGATGTCCTAAAGGGTGATTTGGGGTGGCTTGGAGCACTGCCAGAGTTCACGGCATCCCTCAGATCAATATCATTATTATTATTTTTTTAACTCTGGGAGATTATCAGTTATCTCTGACTCCCATTGATTCAAGTACGTCCTCTAGTGATGGCGTCATTGAGGGAGAAATGTCTTCTGGTTCTTGTCCAAATTAGTGGCAGCTGGTGAATTCCATGTCAGTGAAGTAGTCCACTCTGGGTTTTAGTAGGAACTTTAAAGGATCTCTCTGAGGTGCTGAGCTCTCTCTTTAAATTGAGTTCAGCACCTTGAGAGCTCAAGGATGGAAAGCCAGAATGGACTGACTGTCATGTTAATGTTAAAACAACTTAGACCAGGATCTCTATGTTTTTTTAATAATGGTGATCCCCACTTCACTTGTATCACCCTTTGTCCAGGTCCAGGAACTCCAGAGCCCCCCACGGGCCAGTCAAGTGGTCAAGGACTGTGTGAAGGCCTGCCTCAACTCAACGTACGAGTACATCTTCAACAACTGCCATGAGCTGTACAGTCGGGAGTACCAGACCGACCCGGTGAGTGGGTGAGGTGTCCACCAGGTAGGCAGCAAGCTTGGGTGGGGAGAGTCCTGAATCAAGGACTGACACCAGTAAATTCAAATTATGGTTTAATTAAAATTAAGTCAAAGTAATGTTCACATTGCTTTCATGGCACCCCAGATAATGAGATAAAATATCTTATTAAAAACAGCCCCACTTTAGGACCAAGTTTATAGGATTTGTAGAAGTATTTAACACATTACAACAGGGGCAGTTGTTTCTTCCATTTCAGTGGGATAGTAAATCCAGTCCAGCTTTTGGCTAGCTTTATAGAAGCTATCCAAAGCGCTGAACAAAGGAGGACCTTTGAAGGCGCTCTCCAACATGCCAAACCAATGTAGGCATGGAGTTTGGCACTTAGAGAGCTCCCTTCAAGCCTGTATTAAAACCTGGAGTGGATTCATTGCCCCACTGGCATGGGAGCCACCTACCCCTGCATCTCAAGGGTGATTAAAGCACAATACAGCCCGTCACTTCTGCAACAGCCTGTTAATGGCCAAATGCCTGTCTAAATAACAGGGTCATTGCCTGCTGGTGAAAAGAGAGCAAAAAGGAGACCAGCCTAGATTCCTATGACAGGGAATTCCACAAGCTGGGAGCAGCCACTGAGAAGCCCCTGTAGTGTGCTTGCATCAAATGGAGGTGGAACCGAGAGAAAGTCCTCAAGGAAAATTCACATAGGGAGATATAGTCTTTCAGAAAATCCTCTCCACTAGGAGAAATAGCAGGGGTGGAAGGGGAAATCGCATTGCCATCAAACAAGAATCACATCAATAGATTCTTGCTTCATCTGATGGGACTTTTCTCTTTGGCTTTCCCACCCATCCCCTTCTAGACCAAGAAGGGCGAACTGCCACCGGAAGAGCAAGGCCCCAGCATCAAGAATTTGGATTTTTGGTCCAAACTGATCACTTTGATAGTGTCCATCATCGAAGAGGATAAGAACTCATACACACCTTGCCTCAACCAGTACGTACGCAGCGGGATTGACCGGAGGCCCTGGGGAGAATGAAATTTTTGTTTCAGTGGAGAATTCGGGGCCTAAGGTGTGGGCAACTGTGGGAGGCTAGAAGGTTGTGTTAGCTTCTCAGGAGAACTAGGAGGGTCATACACCCCAGTTCATCTCTCCCATGGATGGATGGATGGATGGATAGATAGATAGATAGATAGATAGATAGATAGATAGATAGATAGATAGATAGGTAGATGATAGATAGATAGATAGATAGATAGATAGATAGATAGATAGATAGTGCAATGATTTGTGGATATAGTTACTAGTAACCCTGGTAATTTTTTAGTTGGTTCTCTGTCGGTAGAATACACTGAGCCATCCACTTTTGCCAGGGTTAGGGGTGAAAGACCCCAGCAAAAGTGGGAAAATGTGGATGATAATAATAAAAATAACAAATGCCATTTTATTTAACCTAAGAATACTTCTCTAGGAATCTCTAGTCCTCCAGTGCAATTCTACAATCAATTTCCAGCAGAAGAGGGGCATAGAGTCACATTGGAAGACCTAGCAATGGCTAAAGAAGAGTTTTCTCAAGGAATATTTAGGTCCTCCAGCTTGACTCGATGGTTCACTCTCGGAGGAAGTCACCCACAGAATCATGATGGAGAACCTAGCGATTCCTAGAGAAAACATACCGGTTCATATCTGGTTTGAGATCCTTTGTTTTCTTCCCCAAATGTGCCAGTTTCCTCATGAATATGAACACGTGGCAGCAAAGCATCAGGGTTTTCTTTTTCAATAGGGCAAAGCAAATCTAATGGATCCTTCTGATTCTCCATCTTAGAAAAGACTTATTCCGTCTCCGACTTCTTCTCAGGTTCCCTCAAGAGCTAAATGTTGGAAAGATCAGTGCCGAAGTCATGTGGAACCTTTTTGCTCAGGACATGAAGTATGCAATGGAAGGTGAGTTTTATCTGGGATCTTCTGGATATTCTACAGAAAGTTCCACTAAAACCCGAAATGGAGTGTCTTGCCCCACTGACAAGGAAGTCAATGACAGATCTGGACTAGGAAACCTATGATTTCCAATCATGGGGCCCCCTGATAATGTACCACTGATATTATTTCTACCCTGAAAAATCTTAGAGATTTACGGGATGGTGGTGTGATTTCAACGGCTTCAGAAGAAATTAAGCCCGTTCACACTAGAAAATTATAGTGCTATGATTCATACTTTTTTCCCCATACCTTGTCTCAGTCATCACTCAAAAATGGAGACGGTGAATCCATCCCAGGTTTGGGTGGCTGGTGCCACCTCTCAGCACCTTGGAGATCTCTTGTAAAGCCCAGAGTGGATTTCACCACCCCGCTGACTTGGGAGCCACCAGCCATTGCTGCAAAAAACACTTGGGGTTTGTTGGCATGGCCTTCAAAACCCAAAGGTGTCTGACTGCCAGAACCAAGCAGAATCTGGTCAAATTGGAATCAAAAACAGATACACTGATGTCTTCTTGAAGCGTATCTTTTCCCCTGAAAAATAACACCTTCTTTTCTTTCTCCTGCAGAGCATGACAAACATCGCCTCTGCAAAAGTGCCGATTATATGAACCTGCACTTTAAAGTGAAGTGGCTGTATAATGAATACGTCACGGATCTCCCTTCCTTTAAAAGCCGTGTTCCCGAGTACCCTGCGTAAGTGCCGGGTTTGTCCCTCATGCTCCCACTTGAATGTAGACCAGAAAGAAAACCTTCTACTATCCCACAGTGCTACCTGTATGTGGCCTCCCAGGCCTCCCAGGTAGGGAGAGGGGGTCTTTCAGGTTGTCCTGACTTCATTTTCTCACTTATTTCTTTCTTCCTTTCTTTTAATTTGCTCCTCCAGGTGGTTTGAGCCTTTTGTTATCCAGTGGCTGGATGAGAACGAGGAAGTTTCACGGGATTTCTTGCACGGGGCATTGGAACGGGACAAGAAAGATGGGGTAGCGTATCAGTTTGGATATTGAAGCATACATTTTGACGAAATTAGTAAGGAAAGGGAACATTTCAGTATTGGGTTGAAGCTAGAGTTGCCAAGCATGGATGCTCCTGATTTTGGGATTCAGTGAAATATCTTTCCAGTTGAGGATCTTATCTAGTTCCTTCGCAGCTGGCCTTCTAAACCCTAGTTTTCTTCTGATTTTCCAAAAGGCTCTCATTCTCCCCTGTGACCTCTCTCTTTCTCTCCCTTTAGTTCCAACAAACGTCCGAGCACGCTCTCTTCTCTTGTTCCGTGGTCGACGTTTTCTCCCAACTCAACCAGAGTTTCGAGATCATTAAGAAGCTAGAATGCCCTGACCCACAAATCGTGGGCCACTATATGCGGAGGTTCGCCAAGGTAAGGAGGGGATTCCGTTCACTGTCGCGGCGTGGCCCCAGGTCTTGTCTTGTTGGTGGAACCCTTGTCTGGCCACGGACAAAGATGGAAGTTGTCACAGCAGTGTTGTTGAAATTGTAAGAGAGCCTGAACAAGGAGCAAGAGCTAGCTAGCAATGGAAGATTTTCACAGCTGGTCTAGATGGTCAGCTTTTTTTTGGAGGAGTGACCCTCTGGGTGATCCTGGACTGTAAATCTCATCATCTCCTGCTAATAAAGATGGATGATGGGAGTTGTCATTTGACAACTTTTATCTACTCTACCCTTGTGATAGATTCTTGGTCTAATCCAGCAGCATCGTTCTTGTGAGGTCCTCAATCTCTTCACCTTCTTGGTTTGCTTTTTCAGACCATCAGCAACGTTCTCCTCCAGTACGCGGAGATCATCTCAAAGGACTTCGCCTCCTACTGCTCCAAGGAGAAGGAAAAAGTGGTGATGTATCTCACGCAACTCTCCCTACCTCTCTTCTGACCACCTTGCCTTCTTTCCCCTAGCATGAGCCTGCAGGACTGGATTTCCCCTCAAAAGCCCCCAGGAGGATAGGTTCAGAGTTGGCCAAAAGAAATAACCCATGTAAACTACAGGAGGTAGTCATCACCAAAAACAGCTCCCATGACCACAAGGTCATTGCCCACTAGACTTTTAAATGGGTGGTGATATTTTACAGACTTTAAATCACAGGTGGGCAACCACTGGAGGTGAGGAAGCTCCCATGGGGGACCTTAAAGGACTGCCTCCAATGCCCCGATCTATGAAAGAAAGAGGGAACTGTCCCTCAATTATCCCTCCCAGCCACATTTTTTGGTCTGGAGTAGGTTCACTTTCCAAAACCCAAGGCAGAGAGAGAGTAAACACAGCACTGCTGTAGTTGAGGAATCTAAAAACTCAGGCTAAGGCTTTTGTGAGGCTTACCAGAAGTGACATGTTCTCTGTTGGCTCCAGGGACCAGTGGGTTTAAATTGCAGGGAACGGAGATTCAGCTATCATTAGAAGAAACTTCAAGATGGAAAGGGCATTTCAACCACGGAGCAGACTCTCTTGGGAAATGGTGCCATCTTCGCTGGAGATGTTTAAACAGAACCTGAACAGCCATCCAAAATGGGGATGGAAATCATGTAGCTGTCCTTAGATTGTGACTCCCAGCAGTCCCTAGTCCATGGTGAGGAATGCTAGGGGTTGCAGTGGAACAACAGCTGGAAAGCTGCACAGTTCCGGTCCTGGGTCAAAGCAGGGTCAATGCAATTGCACAAGAATATGTTGAGTAAAATAATAAAATACTTGCATCAAGATGTGTGGTGTTTTACCAGAGTTTGGTCAAGAAGATCTGCTCCCTCTCCCTTAAAAAAAAATTCTCCGCTCCTCTCTACCCCCCTTTTTTGTGTGCATGGCATGGTCCCATCTTTTCCCCACCAACCTCATCCTCACTTCTATCTGCCTGTATCCTCACCCTGCAACTGCCTTATGATCAGAGCGTTTGGAATGTTTGCACATGCTCAGAATATTCCCTGAAGGCAGTCCTTGGCCTGGCAAGAAGGATGAAGTCAGGGCACGTTCTCCCTTACTTCCATGTACAGACAGAGTTAAGCCTCCAGAGCTAAGAAAGGCAAGAGCAGCTTGCAAAAAGGGGCGGCTGCAAAGGCGCCCGAGAGTCCAACCATCTCTATTTATTTTTTTAAAATATTACCCCACGCCTGCGCAAAACCACACCAGAGGAGAGAGGCCACACCGCAGCAACCAGTAGCCAGCACAGTCAAGGTAGGTATATTGTTTTTGTTTGTTTTAAGTTTAATTTTTATTTGGTTCTCTTCTGGCCAAGAGATCTGGATGAGTGGCAGAAGTTGCATGAGGATATCTCTTTGCCAATTCCTTCTCAACTCATTTCTTCCCATTTCCCCATCTATATTCAGAATTATGTATCTATTTTTTTTAATTTATCTTTATATTGCCTTAGTTTTCTCATGTGCTTTGCCATTATGGATTCCTGAGCATAGAAACAGGGGTTCATGGTTAACTTGCCCCAGTTCTCCAAATAGGTTTCAGCCCCAGAGCATTGAAATGTGTTTTGAAAGAACAACTTCCCTGTGATTGTATGGATCTTAGCACCCAAAACTTTGGATACGCAGGTTTGATCCTCCATAGTTTGGGATATAATGTGATCCATATAACAGTATTTCCTACAATGTGTAATTTTTGGAGTTAACAAAGCCAGAATAACATTCCCAGATTAATGACAAGAGGATCGCCACAGCATTGTGCGAATTCATGTAATACCAAGGTCATGGAAAGAGAAAGAGGTAGATTCCCCTAGGAAGAATTATCCAGACACTGCAATAACTGTATCTTTTTTGCCCAATTTCTCTTCCAGCCATGCATCTTGATGAATAACATCCAGCAGCTCCGTGTCCAGCTGGAGAAGATGTTCGAGGCCATGGGTGGGAAAGAGGTTCGTATTTGTAAACTAGCTTGATCGACCAGGACCAGGTCCTCTGATGAGGAGCAGCAAGTAGTAGTCAAGATGTAATGCAGTAATAACTACATTACAAGATGTAACTAAGGCAAGATGCAGCGCAGGATACAGCAGTCTGTCTGCTGTGCGTTGCATCCATTGTAGCTTCTGGATCGTCTTCAAGGGCCTCTCCACATACAGCCCATTGCAATAGTCAAGCGGCAACGTAAATAGAGCATAGGGGGCTTTCGCCAAGGCAAGATGCCTCAGGAAAGTTCATAACTGGTCCATTAAGTAGATTTAAATGGTGGGACAGTGTAGCCCATCAGTGCAAGAACGTTCTCCAACTCTCGGCTTCAATGGGGCAGAGATGAAATCCCACGTTGCCATGGGTGCTTCTGGCTGTCACTAACCATGGTTACCGTCTGTCTTCCCAGCTGGACACTGAAGCCAGTGACATTCTCAAGGAACTCCAGGTGAAACTCAACAACGTCTTGGATGAGCTCAGCCGGGTGTTTGCAACCAGGTAAGGCTAAATTGGGGAAGGTGGGGCTGAAAGATACAAACATAATGGGGCTAGATTAATCCAAAGAAGATGTAGCTGGTACTCCTGATAGATGAACAGAACCTGCATATGCAACAGCAGTCTATCTCTCTGTGCCAGATGCCAGAGAACCATAAACGACAGGAAATGGGATGGGTGGCAAATTTGGGGTGACACGCCCCCATTTATTCAGTACCTAAATAGAAATATGGAAATAAGACGACTACCAGGTCAAGTTAATTACCTTTTGTGAGATATCTTTTGAACCAGACTAAGCTACAAAGAGGAGGACGTCTAGAAATAAGATCTGAAAAAAATAAAAGGATTGGTAAACTACGATGAGCTAGATACAAAGCAGTAACGCCACCACATGTCTGCTGTTTTGTTGAGTTCTTTGTTGTCTGATTTGTTTTCATAATGCTGTGGATTATTACTTATTACTGTTTATTGGATTTGTACAAAAAAATCAAAAATAGTTTTTAAAATTTTTTTAAAATAGTTACTTTTTTAAAAAAAAGTTAACCAAACAGAGATATAAACATCAGGCTGTATTTCCCAGAGACATCTAGCCATGCGCTAGTGATGGATATTTGGGAAATGGTTGAAAAATAGATTTCTCAAATGTCCAGAAACCCTATGATGGGAATTTTGTGCAGTTTGGATATATTCTGTGCAAAATTCCCCGTGAGGATTTTCTGCAACAACAACAACTGAAGTATTTTCTGCATAGAAAACAGCACTTTCTGTGCGGAATATTATGTTGAAATATTCTTTTCTGTGCAGAAAATACTACTTTCTGTGCACATGTGAATTTTAAGCGGACTGAGTCGTGAACTGCGAATAGTCTTTGGAAAATGTGCCGCTTCCAAAGCTTTCCACACAGCGGGGAGGAAACTGCACAGATTACCCAAAAGAGAACAAAGCTAGCAAAGAATCACATCCAACTCTTGGAAGCAGGTAGCTGGGTTGCACTGGGTAGATTTTTGGCTTAATCCAGGAGGCCTTATTTTAGGTCCTTGTGATGGGGAGATGGACCTCCGCAGTGCCCAAAAATGGTTCCCCCACCCAGCACGTCCAGTGCAACTTCTCCTCTTTCCTCCCAGTTTCCAACCACACATTGAGGACTGCGTGAAGCAGATGGGGGACATCTTGAGCCAAGTGAAAGGCACGGGCAACGTGCCGGCCAGCGCCTGCAGCAGCGTGGCCCAAGACGCTGATAACGTCCTCCAGCCCATCATGGATCTCCTGGACAGCAAGTGAGTACGCGTGGCAACCTCCTTCTCCTGTTTAATAATACGCTACTTGTCTTCTTTTCCCCGTTTAAGATGTTCAGCCTTTTTCTTCCATTAACGAGAAGATTTTTCGCCTATTTGTCCCATTAAGTTGCTTGTCCTCTATCTCCCACCGTTAACCATCAGATGTTTACCTTCCATCACCTGTTAAGAATGAGATGCCCGCTGCCTTTTTCCCCATAAACATCAGGTGCTCCTGAATCTCAGGAAGAACTTCCTGACGGTCAGAGCTGTGCGGCAGTGGAATATGCAGCTGCTTCCATGGAATGTGATGGAGTCTCCTTTGAAGGTTTCTAAAGAGAGGCTGGATGGCCATCCGTCGGGAGTGCTTTGGTGGTGTCTTCCTGCTGGCAGAAGGAGGTTGGACTGGATGGCCCCTGGGGTCTCTTCCAAGATGCTTGCTGTCTAAGATGCTTGCTGTCTTTCTCTCCCTCTGTCTCCCATTAACCATAAAATGTTTACATTCTTCCTTCAGCAGCAGCTAAAAAGGCCAATGTGATTCTAGGCTGCACCAATAGGTCTATAGCATTTACATCAAGGGAAGTGATAGCACACACTCTATTCTGCTTTGGCCAGACTCCATGGGGAACCCTGTGTCCAGTGATGGGCACCACAGTTCAGGAAAGATATGGGCAAGCTGGAATGTGTCCAGAGGAGGGCGACCCAAATGGTAGAAGGCGGCCTGAAAACCATGAAGCCCTCTGAGGAATGGCTTAGGGAGCTGGGTGTGCTTAGTCTAGAAAAGAGAGGGTTACGAGGCCACGTGATAGCCATGTTTAATTATTGGAAGGGATGTCATATGAAGGATGGAGCGAGCTCGTTTTCTGCTGCCCCAGAGACAAGGATACAGAGCAATGGCTTCAAACTATAGGAAAAGAGATTCCACTTTAACATTAGGAAGAACTTCCTGATAGTAAAAGCAATTTGACAATATAATATGCTGCCTCAGAGTATGGTGGAGTCTCCTCCTTTGGAGGTTTTTCATCAGAGGAGTGATTTGATGGTGTCTTTCTGCACAGCAGAATGGGGTTGGACTGGACGGCCCCTGGGGGCCTCCTCCACCTCTATGGTTCTCCCAGTGTTAAAGTGCCTCTCTTTCTTCTAATCCTGACCTACTCGCCTCCGTTCTCTTGTTGCTTTCTTCCTCTCCCACCAGCCTGACCCTTTTTGCCAAAATTTGCGAAAAGACTGTCCTGAAACGAGTCTTAAAGGAGCTCTGGAAGCTCGTCATGAACACCATGGAAAAGACCATTGTGCTTCCGCCGCTCACAGATCAGACGGTGAGTCCTGCTCGTGTGTAGGTTTACAAAGAAAGGCGGCATTTCTTTTCCCCCCTTCCACTCCCCAGCAGTCTGGGATTGTGGAAAAGCTGATTGCACGGCAAGCCAATGTGAAAGCATCTATTGTCAAAAACATACCCTGGCTGCACAATTCGGCATCCTGTAATTCCCGGCTTCTATTTCAAATGAGCAAGCTTCTGTCCTCATGGCTGATTTGTGCATTTGACTGAAAGCAGGGTTTCTAATTCCTGCGACCGTTAAGATGCAATTTTAAACATCAAGGAAGATGCTGGTAAAAGACTTGGAAGCCAAAGGAACTGTCAGGATAGGCTCATTTTCCACATAGCTTCCTTTCTCCCCGAGTCCAGCTTGAATAAAAGGATAAAATAATATGCAAATATCTCAAATGCATATTGGTATTTTGCAAATATATCAGCTTCTTGCCTACATGCTCCTCTGCAAATCTGCTGTAGAGACTCATGCGTAAGTCTAGAAATGTTTAGTCAAAAAATTGTGCCAAAAACCTGGATCGCCTCACCCATGGACTGAACCTGAAGTCGTACCAAAAAGCAGCCCAGGGGACCCCTTCCAACTCTATAATTCTGTGATTTTTCGCTAGCATCCGTTCCAGCAAGACAGCTGCTGCTTCTCCAATCCCCGTTCCAATTTTTTTTTCTTTGGGAAATAATTTGTTAAAATTGTGGCAGAGAGGGAGTTAGCTTCTAGTATCACCTTTCTGATAGGAACTTTGGCAGAGCGTAAATAGCGTAAAGTAGCAAGCGATAGTTGATGTTGCGGTTTGAGTGTCGGGCTACATCTCGGGAGACCAGGATTCGAATCCCTGCTCACCCAGGAGTGCCTTTGCACAGCCACACTCTCTCAGCCTTTGGAGGAAATGTGCAAGGGCAAACTTCCTTTGACTACATCTTGCCCAGTTCAACATAGTCAGAAATTACTTTCAGGCATAGAGCAACAAAGCCATGGACAGAATTTGGGCTCACAGGGGTGATAGATTTTGGAGATTTCTGGAATCAGAAGCTATACAATGAGAAATAGCAGTGGTCTATATTTTCTTCCTGGACTTTTTATACCTGCCACCTCCCCACTTTAGAATCCTGAAGGGTTTCTGACTGATATTTGTGTGGAATGGTGAGAAAACAAAATATATCCATAGCTAGCAGCAAAAAATATTCTGAGTTAGATACCCATTTCTACAGGCAATGTGCTGTTTTGATTTCTGGTTCTTCTCTTGCCTTCACTGACATTTCCATTTAAAGCTATCTGATGCAGAGACCCAGCTGTCCAGAACGAACTGACTTGGGCTGCGTTGCAGATAGCAAAAGTGTTTGGCTCCTCTACCCACCCTATGACTGGCATCCCTATACTTTGGTCCCAACTAGAATAGACCTATTCAATCCATTGCTGACTGAGGAATCAACACATTGCTTCAGTTTGTCAAGTTTGGTCAGGACGAACAAGAAGATTTAGGCTCAGAGGGTTTGCTAAACCTGAGCTTCTGGACAGCTCAGCTCTAAAGGTCTCGAAATGTCATTCTCCACATGTCTGAGACTTCAGATCCCAAAATTTCTGGACATTGGCCAAATTGGCTGAGACTTCTGGGAGCTGAAGTCCCGAAACATCCCAAGGACTGAATGTCGAAAAATCACTGCTCTAAAGCCTTGCAAGCCGGCACTGAAAGATTTCTGACACGAGTTGTAGGGCAAAGTTTGTGTTGTTTGAGTAAGAGTAGGGGGCCCTGGTGGCGCAGTCGTTAAATGCCGGTACTACAGCCACAAGGTTGTGAGTTCGATCCTGCCGGGCTCCAGGTTGACTCAGCCTTCCATCCTTCTGCAGGTCGGTAAAATGAGTGCCCAGCTTCTTGGAGGCAATTAGCTAACGTATTGTAAACCACTCAGAGATGACTTAGCTGATAAGTGGTATAGAAATACAGATGCTATTGCTAAGAGTAAGGGCCTTTCCACACTGCATAACTATGGCACTATGATTCCACTTTAACTACCACGCCTGCTTCCTAGCGAATCCTGGGGTTTGTATTCTCAGGAGGTACTGGAGCTCTCAGGCTGAGAATTCTAAATATCCCTCCCTAAGCTGCAAATCCCATAGAAGAGAACCATGGCAGTTAAGGTGGAATCATAGTGCAATAGGTATGTAGCGTGGAAAGGCCCTAAGAGGCAATAGTTCAGCCTTCAGATGCACACACAAATGAAGGGGTAGTGTATTAGTAAATTTTGAAGGGCATGCATCATCAGGAGAGCAATGCCCCAAAAATACAAGCAGCTCCTTACATTTCATTTCCATAAAATTGATTTGAGCAAGTTCATTGCAACCAGGAGTGGGTCTTTTGTAAAGCTAACAGCTTTTGCTCACTTAAGTCCAAACTATCCTCAAAATGCTTTGGATTTTAACACCGATAACTCATAGCAACGCTCCACGGCTGGAGGAATCTCCTTTTCCTACTGCTATAGGGGGTATTGCTGCTGAACGCAGAGAGAACTGAAGGGGTGGTATTGTCCCTGCTTGTCGAAAGGTCTTGAGATTTGACTCGGTGAGCCCTGGTTCTGCTACAACGCTGGGACTGAGAGCATAGCTTCTTGCACACTGTGCCACAATAGCTGTGGGCGAATTGTTGTCGTCTGGGGTTGTAGCGTGTGTATGTGGGGAAACAGGAGTAGGATTTTTGGGGAATCGAAGGGGACGGTCTACTCATGTGACGGTTGTTCTTTCTAATTGCTCCGCTCCCTCCTCTTCGGCAGATGATTGTAAGTATGGCAGGTCACCCCTGTCTCTCTCTCTCTCTCTCTTGTCTGTCTCTCTTCTTGTATTCCCCTGCCCCCTGCCCAAAACAACTTAAGCTGGTTTATCTGTCCGTCTGTGGTGGCTGCCTTTCTCGTCCCCCACCCCTGTGCCGTCTCTCCCCGCTCTTGTCCCCCTCCGTTCCCAAAATGTCTTGGCCTCTTCTTGTTCTCTGCCCCCTTCTCCTTTCCCTCATGTCGCTGAGCTGCTTTGTGCCAGCTATAAAGTCTCAGTGGAAAGTCCGCTGTCCCACTTCTTGCTGTCAGATCTCTGTAACGGGTTTCCGCCTGGGAAGGGGTTGGGGGGAGGTTACGGGGATTGGTGAGTGGAGGGAGGGTGGGGGGCTCATTTTGGGCCAGGGGTAAGAAGACACCATCAATCTATCAATAGTTTTATTTACAGTCAGCCCTCCACATTTCCTAGGGTTTGAAGTGCGGGACCCCATGCAAAAGTGGAAAAAATTGCAAATATCAAAATTTCAAAATATCCGGTTCCAAGCACTTCACGTACAATAAAATCGTATAACAGTCCTGCAAAGTAGATCAGTTGTTTTCACTCTTGCTTGGGACATACAGGCCACTAAGCCAGGGGGGCTAGTCTGACATCTGGCCCTCCATGTTCGCTAGGGTTGGAGCACAGGACTGGAAAAGCCACAAATATCAAAATGTTTGTGTCTGTGGGAGGGGGGTCGAGGCATGGTGGAGAGAGTAGGCACCCAGGGCCCAAACCAGGTCAGGGAAAGGAAAGGGAGTGGGAGTGTTATCTCCTTCCTTGGGTACATCAGGGGCACCAGGAGAAGGTTTGTGGGGCTGAGAAATTGGGCTACGATCCATCCATAGCTGGACAGGCAGTAGTTGGTAGAGGAGGAAGAAGACCAGAGATCTTTGTGTTGTGGCCCCAGATAGCTACAAACAGGATTCAGGCTTGGATATCCAATCTTGCTCCTCTTTGGGGTTAGTCCAAGAGTAGCAGATCTCAAGTACATTTCCATCCATCTATCCAATCCATCCTTCCTTCCTTCCTTCCTTCCTTCCTTCCTTGTAAACGATTCTCCAGCCTCGACATCCTGCTTCTCTCCCTCTTCCTCCCTCTCCTCCCATTCACCATTGATCAATTTGTGATATTATTTCTACAGGGGACTCTCTTAAGAAAGCACGGCAAGGGGACTGAGAAGGTAACTAGCCATTCTTGCTCTTTGACTGTCGTTCTGTAGTAGCCACAAGGTCCAAACAGAGACCTAGGCCATTTCCACACTAGGCTATTATAGTGCTATCCTTCCACTTTCAACACCCCGTGCAATCCTGGGATTTGGGGTTTAAGGAAAAGCATTTAGCATTCTCAGCCAAAGAGCTCTTTGGCCTCAGCAAACTACAAACCCCAAAACTCCACAAGAGATTGAAAGTGGAATGATTGCACTATAACAGTGTAGTGTGGAAATGGACCTAGACAGCCCAGCTTAACCATCTCAGAGCTATCAAGGAGGCACCGGAGGCCTCAAGAATGGGCGAGAGTGTGTTTGTTGTTCGTGTTGTCAAGATGTGTGCTGTCGTTGTCTTCCTTTTTATCCGAGCTGGGAGCAGAGGAGTCCGTTGGCTGATGACGTAGGTGACATGGATTTTGATCTCTTAGGGGTGTGTTTGTGTCTTTGCTGTATAGGAGTGCTGGATCAGGGTGTTTAAAGATTTTGTAAAAAAGGAGCAGCTTTATCTTTGTCCGGGGCAAAAGTATGAGTTATGCCTTTATAGTTACACCCTAGGGTCACCAACAGAATCAAAACAGGGGCCAGAAAGTTTTAGTCAAACTTCTTTCATTTGTGGAATTATCCAGCCTCCCCTCCAAAAGGATCCCTTGCCTGGTGCATGACAAAGAGCGTTCTTTTTAACAAATTCCTTGGGCTTCCTATCTCTCTCTATGATAGATTATTTGGGTGGAGGCAACAGACCTGCATTTAGCATTTGGAAACTGCTGTATCAGAGCTGGAGGAAAAAAAATAATAAACTGAGAAGAGGGTTAGATCTAAGCTGCAGCAAAGCAGAAACGTCCAAATAGCAAATCTCTTTGCAAAGACCGGGGGTGTCTGTTCTGCCTGCCACAGCTCTGAATTTCCTGCCTCAAGCAAGGGGCTGGGCTGGATGACCTTACATTTCCCCCTTCCAATGCTGGTTCTGTAACTACTCAAGGGAAACCAGCCGCTTGCAGTCTTGGATATCTCAGAAGAGCATCGAGAGTTTATTCTTTTGAGGAGGATTTGCTCAGCCTGGGACTAAGAGCTGTGCAAATGGGTCTCAACCCCTTCCCAAAGGGGGAAAGAAAAGTGTTTCCAAGCTGACATTTAGAGAAAGAAGATATTGTGAGGATTAGCAAGTCCCTGAAAAGTCATGATCCCAAAGCATCTAGCAGAGATGCAAACGCTTGAGAAGGGAAAGCCTTGAGAACAATGGAAAACGCCTGTCTGTAGCATCCAGTTAAACCGCTTGGAAAAATGGCAGGACAGATGATTCCCAGCTGGCAGGAATGTTTTCCTTGCCCTGTGGATGGGCCTAAGTAGAAGACCTATCGTCCTCAGCCAGCCGCAGGGTGCCAAAATGGGGTGTTTGTGACAGAATGTGTAGTCTGACTTGCCTTGAAGATGCTGAGTTCTTGCTTTGGCTCGAAACGGTGGTGTTTCCGACGCTGTAACAGTACCAACCCTCCTGTTCTTTTTCCAGAGTAGGGGGAAGCTCTCCGGTCACACTGAAGTAAGGAACCGCCATTTAAATTCTTAGCTTGCTTGGTCTATTCTCCTTCCCCACCCCGCAACGACACCCTCTGTCTGTAGAGCTCCCCTTTGTCCATCTTTCAGAGTCCGCCTGTGTCTGTCCGTCGCCTTCTGTCCTCCTTTCTTTGCCGGGTGGGCAACCGCCTGGTGCTAGCTGCTCTCTGGAACCTTGTGCTGCTGGTGTCCTTGTCGATCTCTGTCTGGAATCCACGAGCAAAACTCCCCAGAAAATGAACCCAGTTTTCCTTCCCCGGTCTTGTTTCTCAGCTTGCTTTCGGCCTGCCTGTTTGCATGGGGAGGGAACCGGGGTGGTGGGCATCGTTCAGAATGATAATGTCGTAGGTGCCAACTGTCTGTTGTCAAGCAACGGAGCGCAGAGATATTTAGCGGACAAACTTAGCACTTCAGTTTTTGGTGCATGTAAGGCTATTTACAAAGAGACCAGTCGCAAGCGGGATGCCAGCCGTTGACTCTGTGTTCAGAGGCCTTCAACTGGGAAGGGACAGTAGTTGCAAAGGAAGCTCTCAGACTGAACCAGCTCCTGCCCCAGTGAAGGGGTGGGTGACCCATTTCCCCTTGTCGTAGGTGCCGGCTCTCTGTTGCCAAGCAATGGAGTGCAGAGATAACAGAAGGCAAACTGAGAGAGCTTAGCAGTTCGGCGGAGCTTGCCTGTTCAGGGTGGGGCAGACGCGTAGTTGAGAGTTGGTCCAAGAGTTCAGGAAACCCGTGGCCGGCAAGATCAGACAGTCCAAAGGTCAAAGAAGACAGGCAGACGATGAGCTGGGAATCCGTAGCACACAGAGTCAAGGGCCAGCAAACATGTGAGTTGTTTCTGGTACTGGACCACCGTTCTCTGGCTCTCATCCCGGTCCGACTAGCTCCCGGTGCACTTGCATCTGCTTGTCCCCTTTCAAGGCTGCTGTTCACCAGGAGAAGCTGACTCCTGGCCCATGACAGATAAGAGCAGGGAATCAGGAATGGAGTGGGAGGAAGGAGTGAAAAGCCGAGGCTGGGACTGGCAGAAGAAACACGAACCGATCTGGAGCTATGCTCAATCTGGTCATATATGTGAGGTTTGAAACCACATCATTTGAACCTCTGGAACAACATCAGGACTTTTGGATTAACCCATTTACCCCTTCCCATGGATACCAAAATTCGTGGATCTTAAGTCCAATTATGGTGTAGTAAAATGGCATCCCTTATATAAAATAGCAAAATTAACATTTGTGTGTGGAGGGGGGCGTTATTTATTAACATTTTTAAAAATATTTTCAAGTTTTTCAAGTTGCGGTTGGTTGAATCCATGGATATAGAATCCGCAGATGTGGAGGGCCAGTTAGTTTATTTTGATAGGCTGATATTGATACAGTATTGATATATTAACATTGATATACTGCTGATAACAAGGTGAGGCACAGACTTTGCAATTAAGTTTAGTGTTCTGTGATTAATTTATTTTAGATATAATTTTTAAATATAATTCTTTGCCTCTTTTTCTGTAATTTTGTTAAAGATTAAAAAATTAAAATTGAAGAAAGAAGCAGGGGATGGAAACTGGCATGGTAATCCATGCATTCCACCAGAAAAACTGGAAGTACTTCCATCTCAGAACTAAAGAAAATTACTATTTATACCAACCTTTCTTACTGAGTAAGAAAGGAAGATCCATACTACATAGATTCAAGGAAAGACATCTTGCTTTAAGATCTCACGAACGGACATGCCATCAACTCTCACTATCATTATGTCTAAATATTGTATCTATCATTGTTATCTAAATAGGGGGTTTTGTACTACATTGTCCATTGATTATTACCGATAATAGTTCTTTTGTATAAGATTGTGGTCTCAGAGCCTGGAATATTAGTGGAACAGCAGTCCCAAGGAGTTGTTGGTTCTGCTTCTTTGGGGATCTCTTAAACAGAGGTTGGATAGGCACCTTTGGTTGTGGATTTCTGCATGGTAGAGGCTGGATGGTTCCTGCAGCCCCTCCCAACTCTATGCTTCTGCATCTCAGGAAAAATCAAAATATAATTAAGCTGTCAACAGAATTAAAAGCCGAATAAAATTCTGGGGAAGCTCAGCCATGTTCGTTCCACCTCCTGCTAGCAACCAAGTTTGGTTATCTGCAGAATTTGATTTGGAACGGGATTCATGCTAAGGCTATAACCCTCCACTTGTTTCATCCTTGCATGTGAGAGTGAATGATTTCAGCCCTTTTCTCCCCGCACGGCAAAAGCGTGAGAGTTTCTGCACAGTTTAGAAATCAATTTGGGCAGAGGAACATGCTCAGAAAAATCTGGAATTTTTTAAAAGGCGCAGTTAAGAGAGAGAAAGGGGTTTCAGAGTGTGAATGATCTCACTGACTGTTTCCCATTTTCTCAGCCTTTTTTAGTGGCAATGCTAATTGCTGAATACACCAGAATAGAAGCCGACACCCTTTGAAACACCCTCAAAACAGTGGTTCCCATGATGGCCGGGGCAGAACATCCATTCCAGCGGTTTCCTAGCTGCAAAGAAGCTCTCCAAAGCCATTTAAGCGCCTTGGAGAGTTCCTCAAAAGCCTCATTTAAAGCCTGGTGTGGACTCAATATCCCACTGACCTGGAAGCCACTAGCTACCTCGTCTGCAAACCCTCTTGCTTTCTCTTTCTCCAAAACACTCGATTCCAAATTCATTTCGTGCCGAATGTGAACACATTTGCAAATACGGGTACATTGGTCCCAAAAAGGAGCTGAAACAAAATCCTGTGACGACTTGAGGGCGGCTAGGCTTTGCACAAAACACCTTCTGAGCCATGCAAACTATGCAGTCTTAGGCGCTTGTTAATAATCTCATACCGTAAGCCATTGTTCCCTCGTTTAATTTCTCATCTGCGAGGCACTTGATGACTTTCGGCTGAAGGTGTGATCTCCCCCTCTTTAGAAATGTTTAGCCTCCCCGATCCGACGAAGCTTTCCGCTTTGTCGCTCTCAGTCTCCTCTGTTATTGCTCAACGTTGCAGCTGGAAAGAAATGGGCGTGCGTGTTTTAAAGGTGGAGATCTGGTTGAAAAGGGCACCAGAGTTCGGCGGCATGCAATAGGCTGCAAACCAGAGCTCAGTCCCAGGTTGCAAAACTGGAACGCAGAACCGTGCAATAGCTTCTGGGGCCGCAGATCAAAACACAACGGTATGCTGCAGCTTTCTGAGGCCCCAAACAAGAGTCCCCTAGGTGAATACAGGCATTCGCAAATTCTTTGATTCAGTTCCTGGGGTCTGTAAGGCTATTTACGAAGAGGCAAGCGGCAAGCTGAATGCCAGTTGTTGCCTCAGAGGCAGCCAAGTGAGAAGGGGCAATAGTTGCAGACTGAACCGGCTCCTGCCACACCGAGGGAGCAGGTGACCCATTTCCCCCCAAGAAACCCACTTGAAGAAAACCCACTTCTGTCCACATCACTTGTGAAGTCTCTCCAAATGATCCTTTCCCTGATATTTTTACCGCAGAGTCTGTCTCGAGTTCAGTACAGCAGTAAGAGGGAGAAGGGCAGAGTTATCTCTTTCCATTTTATTATTGTCTTCTTTCTCTCCTCCTCCTCCTCCTTTTTTTCTCTGTCTCTTTTTTTCACCCCAGGGCACCCAGATGATCTTCAACGCGGCCAAGGAGCTGGGCCAGCTCTCGAAACTCAAGGTAAGGCAAGATGAGAAGGAGACAGAAATGAAGATGTAGCTGAGCAGCATTTGCATTGCCTTCCAAGATCTCACTGATGAAAACTGAGATGCATGTGGCCAAGCAACATCAGTGTGCTCGAGATTGGGAGAGGTCTTAATGAGGAAGTTTGAAGCCATTGTTTTGTGTCCTAGTCTTTGGAGCAGCAAAAAACAGGATGGAGCAAGCCTGTTTTCTGCTGCTCTAGAGGCTAGGATATGGAGCAACGGCTTCAAACTTCAGGAAGAGAATCTATCTAACGGTTAGGAAGGACTTCCTGATGCTATGAGCATTTTGAAAGTGGAATATGCTGCTGCCTGGGAGTGTGCTGGAGTCTCCTTCTTTGGAGTTTTTTAAGCATATGGCCATCGGTTGAAAACACATTGATGGTGTCTTCGTGCATGGCAGAAGGGGGTTGGACTCAATGGCCCTTGTGGTCTCTTCCAACTCTATGATCCTATAGGAAGAATGCCAAAGTTAGGAGAGGCTGTGTCAATATGCTTTTGCCTGAATGAACTGGAAAGGGCATGATTCGGTCCCCTTCTCTCCAATCCCCATTGCTGAGTTGAATGCAAACTGTTTTTGCAGAATGAATTCAGTTTGCAGCAATGGAAGCAAGCTGAGGACTAAGGGGGAAAGTGGGAGGAGGTAAGAGAAACCGGGACATTTTAAAAGCAGCTGAAAAGCTGGGATGACAGAGGATTAATCTGAATAAATTGGGACAGTTGGACGTTATGCATTTATGAGTTGGGGAACTTAAAGCCATTAGCTCAGCGGATAACTAATGCATCCCACTCTCGTGAGTTACTGAAATAAAAATGATGCTGGGAGGAAACTGTTGCTGAGAGGGTGGGGCTGTTTATATACTTCCCTCCAAGAAATTGAAATCAGGATAATTGGAAACCCCGTTCTGCGCCTCCAACTGACCCCAAACCTTTTGCCGCCTGAGGCAAATCTGGAAACGGCCTTCCACCACCATACCATACTCATAAATGCTTTGCCTCCAACTGGTGGATTGCTGATTTTGGCCCCAAATAAGCTTGGCAAATCTAGGTAACATGTTGTGGAGAGACAGCAAAGGGTTGTGGTTTGTGCATTAGACCATTTCTGCATGAGACTATTATAGCACTATGATTCCACTTTCAACGTCCTATGGAATCCTGGGGTTTGCAGTTTAGGGAGGGGCCGGCCCTCCCTAAACTGCAACAGTCTTATGTAGAAATGGCCTTAGACTAGGACTGCAAGAGAGTTCAAATCACTTTGGAAACAATGGTAAACTCCCTGTGAGCAACTCGTGCCAAGGAACCCTCCTGATAGAGCGGCCTTAAGTCCGAAATGACTTGAAGACACACAAGAACACTGCTTTCTTGATTGCTGTACCTTGACCATAAAGATGGAGTGACTTCCAAAGGGGATTGCGTGTCCGTTCTTAAGTGAGAGAAGATTGCATCGCATGGTTTCTCCCTTCTAGGACCACATGGTGCGCGAAGAAGCCAAAAGCTTGACACCCAAGCAGTGCGCTGTAGTGGAGCTGGCTTTGGATACCATCAAGGTAGGGAGCTGCACATCCATGCGCTAATTCCACACCCTGCCCAAAGCCAGGATCCAGAACATGAGCTAGATTTCCTTCCTTCCTTCCTTCCTTCCTTCCTTCCTTCCTGCCTTCTTTCTTTCTTTCCTTCCTTCCTTCCTTCCTATCTAACAAACAGATATGAAGAACAGACAACAAAGAGAGAGAACAGCAGAAAGAAATCCTAAAGGCTAATCACAAAATACTAAAAATTAGTTAAAGATAATAAAACAGAAATATTTTAAAAGGTAGTTTCCAGCTTTCCTAACACAGTCTAGGGATCATTCTATATAGAAGCAACTTTTCTAGCTACCAAGGTCATTTCTTTTTCTTTCTTTTTTTCATTCCCCCCCCCATTTTTAACGCATTGAAACACAAAAGATAAACAAATTAGACACGCACACCTCATTTGTACCTCCATTCAATATATCAAACTTCATACATTCCATAACACAAGCGAATTTCTTTATCAGGTTTCCATGATATTCCATGATCAGATTTGCCAATCTTATCTTCATATATAAGTAATTCTGACATTGCCATTTCCTCGTGGTTTAAGCATTAAATTGCTATATGTTCCATCTATATTCAATAACAAAAATCAACACTAACAAAATGATATTATTTAGATTACTCTAATTATCCAGTTTCAACTACCCAGCTTCAGTTACATGCTCAAATCTAGTCTCCCCATCTACCTCTTAAATAAGCAATAAGAGTTCCAAGTTTTATTTGCAGCTCTTAGCAAATTAGTCAGCGTATCCATCAGTGCCATTTATATAATTGGATCAGCCAATCATCTTCTTCCAGGTCGGGTTGTTTCCAACATCTGGCATATTCAATTCTGGCTGCCACCGTCCTGTAAGATAGCAATTTCCCGTCTTTCTTCTCAATATCTTCCTCCAGCAGGTGGAAGGTCATTTCAATGCTTCAACTGCTGCTTGTCCAAAAATGCTAATATTGTCCTGTCTTTTTTCTCCCACCCTGCTTTTCCTGCCAGCAATACTTCCACGCCGGAGGCGTCGGCCTCAAGAAAACCTTCTTGGAAAAGAGCCCGGACTTGCAATCCCTGCGGTACGCCCTCTCCCTCTACACGCAGGCCACGGATCTGCTCATCAAAACCTTCGTCCAGACGCAGTCCGCTCAGGGTAAGCGAAACCGAGCGACCCAGCAAGGTGGATATAATTTCTCGAAAAGGGGGTGGCCAAATCTCCTCCTCAGTCTTGGGTCGGTTGGGATTTCCGCCCCATATTAATGATGTACATCTAGCAGGGCTCCTTCTTAACTCTTCTCGGTGGAACCTCCATGTTCAAGAGCAGCCTATTTTGGCACCAGCAGCTTCCGAGGGGCAAACCTTAAGGATGGGCAGTACTCTTTGTCTCCTGTTTCTGGACTTTGGTTGCTGTTTCAAAGGAGGCTGGACTTTGGGGACGGTCTCAATCCAACAGAGCATGTTGTTACGGAGGGCACATCTGTCCATGACTATACCCTAAAGGCACCAGATTCCCTTATATCTTGGAATTCCCTTATATCTTGGAAGCTAAGCAGGGTCAGCCCTGGTTAGGGCTTGGATAGGAGATCACTAATGCATTCCAAGTGCTGTAGGCTCTGTTTCAGAGGAAGGAATTGGCCAAACCACCTCTGAGTCTTCCCTGTGAAATTCGTGGGTCGCTATAACCCATAAAACCACTGGATCCCAATTCCAGGAGAAAGGCGGCCTACAAATACAATAAAGAAATAAGCTGACAGGTGGGTTGGAGGCACATCTTCACGCACAGAGAGAATCCGTGCGCACAGCATTATTCTCCCTCTGGTTGCTAAACACACTGAGGACTAGCAACGTGGGAGAGCTGTCTTTAATATGAGGTGTCTGGTTAGTCATTGTGGGAAATGTGTCGCCGGATTAGGCTCACCCACGTTAGCCTAGTTCGTAAAGCTCGTTTCCTTGGTTGTCCTTCCTCACGCAAACACACAGTCCTGTTAACTACACAGCTCTCTCAACTGGACAGGTAGAAGTTTAGGGAGCAATCTAAGGCGGGGGGAGTTCCGAACCACATTTCTGCCATTTACCCCTGTTGTGGGAGTCAGGGTTTTGCTAACCTCTCTTTTGAATTCTCTAGCTGCGTCTCAGAGCCAACGTATGTGCTGATCTTCCTTTTCTTTCTCTTTCTCTATCTCTTGCCTCTTTACATTCTCCCTTGGGCACATTCATTCTCTCCTTCTCTCTTTTGCTCCCTTCCTTCCTTCCTTCCTTCCTTCCTTCCTTCCTTCCTTGTATTCTTTATTCCTTTTTCCCTCCTTCCTTTTCTCTCTTTACCTTCCTCTTCCTTTCTCTTCTCTTTCCCTCCCATATTCCTTCAATCTTCTTTACTTCATCTCTACATTTCTCTTTACCTACTTTCCTCCCTCTGTATTCTTTCCTATATGCCTTGTATTGATCTTTGCTCTTTTTAAACAATATATTCTTCCCTCCCTTTCTTTCCCACAACCATTTTTCTCTTTTCTTTCATTTCCTTTCCTCCCTTCCATTCCTCCCTTAATTCTCCTCTTCCTCTGCATTGTCCCATCTTCTTTGTACCCTTCCTTTTTCTTTTAATACTCTGCTCCTTTCTTACTGTTCTTCCTTCCATTAATTTCTTACCACCCACCTTTCTCTTTACCTTCCTTTAACTCTCTTCTTGCTCTGTACTTTTCCTGTGTTCCACCTTCCTTCCTTTCTTTCTTCCTCTTGACCTTCCTTTCCTTTCCTTTGGTCTTTCTTTCTTTTCCTTCATTTCCCCATCATTAGTTCATGGTGGAAAAGGTGTTAGGTTTACTCTTAGTGAAGAAACATATCCCGAGAAGGGTACGTCTTGCACCGTCCCCCCGACACGCCTCTCTTGCACCCCTCCCAGATCCCCAAAACCCAACCCCCAAACCCACCGCCCCGGCCAGGGCTAGTAAAAGTCCCAGAACTGAGTCCTGGATTGGGAACTGAAGGGGAAAGTGTCTAGACAGTGGTTTCTGGTGGCTCCCACTCCTGGTTTGAAAGAGCTCTCCGGGGTGCTGAATCCAGTTCCCAAGCATATTCAGTACCTTGGACAGCTCCTTCGAAGCCAATGAAAACCTGGAATGGATTCACCGCCTGACTGAAGTGGAATCCACCACTGCCTGGTTCTGCTAGCCCTGTACCGGGTGCTAATTTTTCTCCTCTAGCCGTCCCTCCCTTCTGCGATTGCATCAGAATGACTCCCCTTTCCCTGCACTGGCATTATCAACCGACGGAGGAGGAATTGGAGGGGCAAGGGACCTTCCAGAGGGTGGGCTCAGTGTGGGTTTGCACCGCCACTTTGTGCTTTGCGCCTCTGGCACTCGGCAATGGTTGGCTTGTACGAAGCCTCTGGCCGCCTTGGTTCCTGGATCGAGCGAGTCTCAGCATGCGGCTCACAAGCTGGGACGATGCTGGGGGGGTGGCTCCCACAGCTTTTTAGCAGCAAGGAGAGACTGAGGCATGCGGGAGAAGGAGCATGCGGTGGGGGGAGGCTGCAAATCCAGGCAACCACCAAAGGCTTGGCCTTCTTCTCCCTTCCCTTCCTGTTCTTCTTCTTTCCTTTCAGGCCATGTTCAGAGATTTTAAAAAACCTCTCAAGTAGTTGACTTCCGTTTAAAAACCTCCAAAGAAGGAGACTCCACCACAGTCCCAGGCAGCGTATTCCACTCTCAAACTGCTCTTACCACTAATGTTTAGGTGGAATCTCTTTTCCTGTAATCTGAATCCGTTGCTCCTTGTCCTAGTCTCTGGAGCAGCAGAAAACAAGCTTGCCCCATCTTCCATATGGCATCCTTTCAAAGATTGAAACATGGCTATCATGTCACCTCTTCACCTTCTCTTTTCCAGGCTAAACATCCCCAGCTCCCTAAGCCGCTCCTCAGAGGGCTTCATGGTTTCCAGGCCTTCGACCATTTTGGTCACCCTCCTCAGGACATGTTCCAGCTTGTCCACCTCCTTTCTGAATTGCAATTGCTTTCTCGTCTCCCTCTTCCTCCTCTCCCGCTTTGCTCCTGGGTTGGACGGGCCTTTCTCCAGGGCCATCCAACACCCCAGCAAGCAGGTCTTGGCCCTCAACTCCCATCCTCTTCCGCCTCCCATTTTGCCTTTGCTGCATGCGGATCTCCTTTGTGGAGGATGCCTGTTTGAATGACGGATTCGATGCCCGGCTTTGGGGACACGATGGCTGGGAGAAGAGATTGGACGACTCCTAGGGAACGATCTACGTTGCTGTTTGGCTCAGGTCACCAAAGATCACTGTGGGAGGAAAAGAATTTGCGTTTCCTAGCAAGGGTGGGCAATGAGAAACCGTTCAGAAAATCCTGTCCCGGGAAAACATTCCTTTTTCCTAAAGATTTCCAAAAATCAGGGATTTCCCCCTCCATGGAAAAAGCAAGATGACCTGAGCCCATCGTTATGTTGGTGAGAGCAGAGCCAGGGGGGCCCTTTCCTCACCCCACACCCCTGAAAGGTCTTGGATTACAACTCCCACCATCCCCAGCAGGCTGTCCTGGCCAGGGATGATGGGTCTTGCCATCCTTTTGTGCCCGGGGCGAAGGCTAACTCGAGGGCTAACCTTCCGCTCTCTATTTTCGGGGAGGGGGCTCTCGCCTCCCCACCCCTGCTTTGCGGCACAGGATCCGGAGTGGACGACCCGGTCGGCGAAGTCTCTATCCACGTGGAACTGATCACGCACCCCGGCACCGGAGAGCACAAAGTCACCGTCAAAGGTAAGCCTGCAGCCAAGGTCTGTCTCGGACTATGAATCCCTGTGCCAGAAGCCAAGAAAACTTTCCTTTTTCCTTTAATTGGCTTTTTTCTTTTAACAAGACCCACCCCTGTTCCATACCATAGAAATATTTTTAACATCTTAGTTAAGAGGCAAAAAAGCTGCAATACTTTATCATACATTTGTCATCAGATTTTCACTTCAATATTTATATTTATATATGTGTGTGTGTGTGTGTGTGTGTGTATTATGTGTAAGAAAACTAAATACAAAACAGCCAAGATTCATCCTACGTGTCTCCTCTGATAATTTTTTTTACCATTTTTTCTTTCTAATTACTGATTATCTTTCCGTTTAATAGTATTATCTTTCTTTTTTTAATTTTTTTTTTATAAAACAAGAAACACCCAGTTACAGTAAACTATAAAGCGGGGGCGGGGAAGAGTCACATCGGGAATATTATAACAATCATCAGGTAGATGATGAACTTACTAAATTTCACTTCTTGAAATTAAAAACTTATTACTCTATTGTTGATCTACATAGAGGTTTCTAATCTATAAATCCGTAACACTATGTCTTCTTCCCTTCCTGCGTACCCAAACACAGAGCCCTTTCTTACATCAAAATCTTAAATTCCATAAATAAAGTATAAATGAAATTTTGCCTTCAATTCCTCATTTTAAATAAATGACAAATAAGAAAGAAAAAGGAAATAGAGATATTATACTGTTATCTAAAATATTGTTGAATATTATTATCTTCCTTCTGTACTTAGCAGTGCTATGTTTCCCCATCTTGCTTTCAAATAATTTGGGCTGATTGCAATTATAAAGACTAGCCTCCCCTGGCTTAGAGGTCCGTGTGTCTCAAGCAGATGTGAAAACAACTGGTCTACCTTGCAGGGCTGTTGTAAAGTTTCATTATAGGTGGAGCATTTGGAAGCACTGAAAGTGATATATAATATATGGCTTATACTTAGAAAAATCCTAGTTGGAAAATGTTGGAAATGTGATGAGAAAGAGGGATCTTTTTTTCATACGTGGTGGACCTGCAAAACAGCAAAACAGTTTTGGAAAGAAAAACATGATGAAATTCAAAGAATGTATGGTTTAAACTTTGAAATGAAGCCGGAACTTTATTTGTTGAATCTGTTAGGGCAACAAAGAGAAATAAGAACTCATCCAAAGACATTGTTATATACAATAACTGCGGCAAGACTGACTTATGCTCAACATTGGGAAGAAGGAAAATAATATGGATATAAGAGAATGGAAATTCAGAGTCCTGGATATGGTGGCGACAGAAAAGTTAACTTTTTCACTTAAAAATGAGCCAGTCCAGGGCTTTGAAAGAGAATGGCGAGAGGTATTGAACTGGATAAAAGAATGAAATAGGGGAAAAGAAAGAAAGGCTGTAGTAATAGTAGTATATGATTGTTCTAAAATAGAGATAATGTATGGGACGGAATGTTTATATGGAATGGAATGTTAAACTCAGATTCAGCTGGGAAACTTGATGTCTGGAAGCGGGGAGGGTTTTTTTTACTGTTTTTTCCTTAAAAATTTTAATAAAAATTAATTCAAAAAAAAAAAGAAAAAAGAAAAATCCTAGTTGTTCACCTTCAGCTTAGACTCATGTTTGTTTTGGCGTCCTCCCCTCTTTCTCTTACCGTCCCAGTGGTGGCCGCCAACGATCTGAAATGGCAGACGTCTGGCATCTTCCGGCCCTTCATCGAGGTCAACATCATCGGGCCGCACCTCAGCGACAAGAAGAGGAAGTTTGCCACCAAGTCCAAGAACAACAGCTGGTCCCCAAAATACAACGAAAGCATCACGTTGTGAGTAACCCCTTTTGTGCGTCCTTTCCTCAACTTGCGTCATCGCGTGGGTGTCCCATTTGGTAGTCTCACGGTACAGAATTCAGCCCTCGCCCCAGAATTCGTGACTGAACCATCTCACCTCGCAAACCCGTACCCATTTCGCAGATGGAAACTGGGACCTGGGCAGCCGAGCAATGTCGGAGTGTGTGCTCGAGGTGGCAAAATTAATTAATGAGGAAGAACGGACGAGCTAAGGGAGGTTGCCGCACTTGGCTTTTGACTACTGGAAGGGGGAGGCTCTTCCCCTTTCATTTCTTCTCCTTATTCCTCTGGTCCTTTTGCATTTTGAGCTCAGTTTACAGCAGTAGAATTAAGCTGGGGATGAAGGGGGAAGAGGGAAACTGGGGTGTTTTATCAGCAACTGGAAAAGTGGGATGGCAGAGGATTGTTCCTGCCAGATCAGGACAGTTCGAGGGTATGTAGAGGAGGAGGAGGAGAGGAAGAGGTGTTAATGGCTGTGAGGGTACAGTGAAATCTATGTGAAAAGTATGATTTGCGACCTGCAAAGAAGTCCTGAGAACACCAACCTCAAAAAGTTTTAAGAAAGGGTGAAGTAAGTACCTTATGGGGCATTCCACTCCAAGTGAGGTGCTAAGATCCAGCATGATATATGGTTTAAGTGCCGGATCCTGGGAGATCCTGCCTTTTCTTCCAATACAGGACCCAGCTGGCAGCAGTGGTAAGTGCCTCTCGTGTCAGTGGGGCCGTAAAATCCACACCAGGTTTTCCTCCAGGCTTCAAAGGAGCTCTCCAAGTCCTTGAACCTGATCCCTGAATGGCTTCAGTGCCTTGGAGAGCTCCTTTCCGATTTAGATTCAACTGCTGGGTTCCATGTTTGTGGAACAAGGAGTGCAATCCAGCCTTCAACCCAGATTTTAGAGGAGCTCTTCAAGGTGCTGAAACGGATCTATGAATAGATCCTCTAAATGCATGGGGGATCCAGGTTCTTGTCGCTCCCATATTAGTGGAACATTGAGCGTTGTCCAACTTTTAACCTGTGCCTTCAAAGAGCTCTTCATGGTGCTGACCTCTCTTCCGCAATTACTCATTTTGGACTCCCTTCCCTCCCGCTACCCGCAGCGCCCTGGGCACCGAGACGGGCCCCGAATGCTACGAACTCCAAGTCTGCGTCAAAGACTACTGCTTCGCCCGGGAGGACCGGACGGTGGGCATTGCCATCCTCCAGCTGAAGGACATCATGCAGCGCGGGAGCTGCGCCTGCTGGCTTCCCCTCGGCCGGCGCATCCACATGGACGACACGGGCCTCACGGTGCTGCGCATCCTTTCTCAGAGGAACAATGACGAGGTGGCCAAGGAGTTTGTCAAGCTGAAGTCAGACACCCGCTCGGCCGAGGAGGGCAGCACCAGCTAAAGCCCTCTCTCCCCCGCCCCGTTCTATGGTCTGACCCCCCCCCGATGATCTGCTAGAAGGCCCCGTCCTCATCCCTTCCCTCTTTTATACAGCCATGTTGAAGCCATAGAGTTCTCCAAACTGCCCTTTCTGCCATGCCAACCCCCCCACAACGTCATTCGTCACCCCTTAATTTGGGAGCCTTGCTCCTACTGCCAAGGATCGCCCTCTTGAACACATCACGCATTGCCAAATCGCGTATATGCATTTTGTCCTCCGAGCCACCAAGGGGGCAAGGGAAACGGTGGCCCTTCTAGGAAGAAGGGAGGAAAAATAGAATGACGAAGGTTGCCGGAGAGCTTGGATGAATATGTTACAAATCAATCATTACTCGTCATCCCTTCCCATTGCCCACTAACAGAGACCTACGTTAACATTACAGTTGTAGCTTAATGAAGGGTAACACCTCCCCTTTTCTTGCGGAATACCTGCAACTTTGAAATTCCTTTCCTAGTTACAGGTTTTCTGCAGCCTTACTCGATTGTCAGAGGCGGAGTAGTAAAGTGGCTTTCACTGTGCCTCCGGTTACGACAGTCACTGTCTTTTGCAACCCATTCAGAGACGTTCCAGGAACAGGATAGGAAAGAGTTGCTTTTAATCCATAAAGACAACAAAGCAATTTGGGAGGCCCTGAAATCATAACTGTAATTATGATAATTTTTTCATAGTAACTTTCCATTGCTGTCAGGGGCTTGGGGGAAAAAAGACCCCACCGTCACCCTTATTCCTGGGTGTGTGTCTGATCCTATCAATCCACCCAGTACTACTCTCTCTGACAAGCAGTAACTCTTTTCACAGTTTTTGTCAAAAAAAGAGCCTTCCTCGCTGTCTGCTGGGAATGGCAGGGATCAGACCTGAAGCTTTCTGCATGCAAAAGCAGCTAAAGTCCCTGGCCTGGCAGGAGCAGGCATAAATCCCCCCTGTGGGGTTGGAAAAGAAGCAGTCCTCCCATTTTCTCTTCCCCCCATCAACAGGTACAGGGCAAAATGCACAAGATTCCTTCCCTTTGCCATGCCGGTGCCAAACGATTTCAGTATTTCCAGTGCCCAAGAGGCTGGCTGACGGAGAAGGAGAAGATCTCGCAGAATTCGGGGACATCCCAGGCCCCGAGGTCTCCGAGCCAAAACGTCAGGCTTCAGAACAGCCTCTGGTGATGTCATTAAATGTTATGCGTTAAGTATTGACCGCAATTGCTCTGTGAGTGTAATCCAAGCACAGATAGAATCCTCGAGTTGGAAGAGACCCCCAAGGGCCATCCAGTCCGACCCCCTTCTGCTGTGCAGGGATACACCATCGAAGCGTTCCCGGCAGATGGCCATCCAGCCTCCGTTTAGCCCAACATTGCCCGTTCATTCTGTTGAGTGACAGCTCTCCCAGATCTTAGGCAGAAAGGGGTTGACCTATCACTTGCTGCTACCTTTTTTGTTTTTTTAAGTAGAGATGCCAAGGATTGGAAGTGGACGCTTCTGTCTCCAAAGCAGGGGTTCCACCAACGAGCTCTGGTCCCTCCCTCGAAGAATCCCAAAAACTTCCCGCCCGCTCCCCAAAGCATCCTGGGTACATATTGGTGGTTGAGGATGTCCTATCCAAGAAGGTCAACTCCACGAGAGGGGAAAATGACTGTTAAGCCCCTTGAAGTCTTTCGTAGCCAAGATCTGCTCTCTCCCCTTCCCAAATCCTCCTTGTGTTTGCTTCTTTCAAACACAAGCAAACCTGAGTTCACCGTGTGTTTCCTGGGATCCTTTCTCCAGCAGTTTCCTGAACCTCCGTTCTCTCTCTCTCTAATGCCCAATGCTCTTTTTTAAAAAATATATATAAATATATTAAATTACGTCTCTATATTTCCATACAGTTTGCCTGGGACCAAAGTGTCAGAATTTGAGTTGAATGTTTACACAAAGCATACCGGTGTGCGCAATCCACCCACCACCCACCTTTTAGGAACTGCATTGATCAGAATATAAAGAAAAAAAATAGGGAGGGGAGAAGTTCGACCAAAGTTCCAATCAAAAGACTTTCTGTCTTCCCCGCACTTAACGGACTTTCTGCAATAGGAAAAGACAGAAGTAACAGGGGGAGAATGCTATAAGGTTATTAAAGTAACCTGCCGGCAATGATTCTTGGATTTGACGGATTCCCGAATGCAATTCCCTGAACAAGGCAGGGCGACGGCAAAATAAAAGGGGCGCCCGGAAGCATTTCCAACCCGACGGGTGGGGAAGATTTTGCAATTCGATGCCCAGTACTGTTCATAGTGCCCTCCTTTCCTTTTGCACAGTAAAACAAACCTCACAGCTTCCCTCTCCCCCGAGACGGGACAAGACGAGAAAACCAAGGGTAAGCGATGCCTCCCCTCCCAGCACCACCATTGGTCTCCCTTCTGAATGGATTCCCCCTCCTCGATACTAATTTATGTTTGGCATGTGGTTGAAATTAACTAACAAAACGGAGCTTTAAATAAATAGTGGGGGGGGAGAAAAAAAGATAAAACCCAAGCAAACCCGAATCCAGTGAATTCTCCTCGTGTAGCACAGATGTTGGGAAATGTTTTCATGTCGTCTGTTCTGTACATAACATACCCAAAGTGGATTGAGCAACGGTTTAACCAACAATGGATGCATGACAGTGAGATGTTTTGCACTATTTTGAAATTTTGGGGCTCTATACAACTATTTTATTAATTGAATGAAAAAAAATAAAAATTAAAAAAAAATGCGGATAGGACGTCCTTGCTTCCGGCCTCGTGTTTTGTTCGTCCACAGCAAAGCTGGAGAAAGTTGCTTATTTTGTTTGGACTACGTCTCCCAAAAATCTCATAGCCGGCATGGCAAGTCTACAGCAATTTGGAAAATGTGGATACTATGGGGTAAGGAGGGAAGAGAGTGGGAAAAATTTACTTGCACAACCGGATCGAGCCAAGATTGCTGGATCCCAAAAGCTGTGGCTTTTAATCTGCCACAGAAATGAGGCTAGTCCCAGGGCTCATGGGTGGATACTCCTAAACTATTGCATTGCAATAATGAAGATCCTCTCCTTTGTCTCCAAATAAATATGGACCTACCTCACACGGTTGTTGGAAAGATAAAGTGGGAAGGAAAAAAAAGACGCAAGCAGAAACACATATGTCATTAAGACTAAAGAGGAAACCAGCTGGAAAAAAAATATCTTGAGTCAATACTGAGTGATGTCATGTACTGCATAACCCACACTCCACAACTTCACTCCAAGGCAGACAACAGTGTTTATTTGGAGAAAATGCAACACCACACTCTTCTGAAGTTGCCCGGAGTAAAGCAGACATGGAGCCCACACCTTTTATAATTTTTAATTTTAATGTAATTTTAATTTAGCAATGTTAATTTTAGGTGCACAAAGCTGTGCTTGGAGAAGATCATAAATCTCAGCCACTTCTTTAGACATCACTGAAAGGGCATCAGTATCAGAGGGATCATTGTTCTCTGTATTTTGGATTATCCCTTTTGCGTAAGACTAGCCTCCAATAAATGGCATTTTCACATAAAGAAAGGAGTGAGAAAGAGCAACGATCGACTGAATCCCTTTGCTGCTACCTTTCGCCTTGCAGGGAAAAGACTCTATTTTCATCTTCTCTGGCTGCCAAAATTCTCTAACGACATTGCATAGAAAATTCTGGGGGCTGTCTCAAAAGAAGTACTTTTTTTTCTATTGAAAAAAAAATGTTTACAAGGTAAATCGTTATCTTGTGACATGGCCAGGCAAGGCTCTTTTGTTGCTTTTCCTGTACAAATTGAACCCGGAAGTTGGAGCACAGATGTGAGTTATAAGTTATAAGTCTATGTTCGCGAGCAGATGACTACCCGGGTCGCCGACGCCGCGGCTCCTCCTCGGTGCGCATGCGCAAAGGCCTTCCACTCGCTATAGCTTCTCCCAGTGGACTCATCCATTTCAGGCTGCTTGAAGGGAAGGAAAAAGAAGCCATTGTTTTGAAGGCGGCCTTCCTGTGGGTCCTTCTCCGTATTCAAGAAGAAAAGAAGAACCTACAAGGCGAAGAAAAGGGGCGGCTTCTATTCACACATTTAACCCCCCCATTTATCCATTTGGATCCGTCCCTTCCCACCAGTGAGAGGCGGCCGGGCGCCGAGTGCGCAGGCGCAAAGACAGCCGAAGAGCGCGTCGGGTTTGGGTGAGTGGGGATAAGAGGGGGCCCTGTTGCCATGGAGACGAAAGGGGGGGTGATGAGCATCCAGAGATGCTGGGGGGACGGGGGGTGCCTTTCATTTGCATATATTTGCATAAGCTTGACCATAGATGCTCATTGATATATGTTTATCAGAGGACTGGGGAGGATAATAGGGGGTTGGGGAAGTTACAAAAAAAAGGAACTTTTCCTAGCTCTGATCGTTACATCTCTGTGCTAGCCAGGTATGCTAATTTGCATATATAGTCAGGCATATGAAATGATTAGTCGTGCTAACTTAGGATACCTTAGGATACTTTTAAGGCGTTGTGCAGCCATCCCTGTTTTGGAGATGTCATTTCCTCCTGGGAGGCGAGGGGGCCTCTGAGCATGGACAGAGTTCCCTCGTTAGAATCCTAGAGTTGGAAGGGACCCCGGGGGTCCCTTCCAACCACTTGCAATGGGGGAACCCACATCAAAGCACCCCCAGCGGACGGCCACCCAGCCTCTGCTTAAAAACCTCCAAAGAAGGAGGAGACTCCACCGCACTCCATGGAGGCGGCAGCAGATTCCACTGCTGGACAGCTCCCACCGTCAGGAAGTTTTAAGTGGAATCTCTTTTCCGGCAGCTGGACTCCATTGCTCCTTGTCCTAGTCTCTGGAGCAGCAGGAAACAGGCTTGCTCCACCCTCCACATGACACCCCTTAAAATATTTAAACAGGGCTCCCATGTCCCCTTCTCTTAACCTCCTCTTCTCCAAACACCCCCAGCTCCCTAAGGCGCTCCTCAGAGGGCCTCATGGCTTCCACACCCTCCACCATTTTGGTCGCCCTCCTCTGGACATGCTCCAGCTTGATATCCTTCTTGAACTGGACACAGGATTCCGAATGAGGCCTAACCAAAGCAGAATAGAGGGCTACCATTACCTCCCTCGATCTAGTCGCCATACTCCTATTGATGCAACCAAGAATCACGTTGGCTTTATAGTCTGCCGCATCACACTGCTGGCTCGTGTTCAGCCTGCGGGCCACCAAGACTCCCAGATCCCTTTCACACGGACTGTTCTCCAGCCACATGTCCCCCGTCCTGTATTGATGCATTCTATTTTTTTTTTTTCCTGCCTTACATTTCTCTCTGTTGAAGTTTATTTTGTCAGCTTTGGCCCAGCTCTCCAATCTGTCAGGGTCATTTTGAATCTTGACCCTGTCCTCTGGCATATGAGCAGCCCCTCCCAATTTGGTGTCATCTGCAGGTTTGATCGGCGTGTCCTCTTGTTTCTTAACCCAAGCCATGGATGTTGAATAGCCTTGGGCCCCAGGCAGAACCCAGCGGCACCCCAAAAGTCACTTCTCTCCAGGATGAAATGCCGGAGAGCCAAGCGATTACAAACTTCCCACTGAGCTACTCTGACCCTCTGAGAGAGGTTTGGCTTTAGGCGGGGTTTCACTCCCCTTCATCCCACATTGCTTTGCTTTAGAAATTAAGTAAGGTGGAAAGGATTGTAAGTTGTTTTTTTTTCCTGTATTGCTGGAAGATTTTGCAGCCAGGGAGTGGCTTCCCAAAAACTCTTCAGCTAGCGTGCCAAAGCTGTAATTTATCCTCCTCCCCAGTGAGATCATCGGCGTCTTTAGATGATTAAACAAAATGACCTAAAGCTTAGGTTTATGGGTGTGTTTCTCCTGTGAAGCGTGGAAGCAAAAAATGGCCTACGAATGATGAGGAATTTAATATTTTCTGCTGATAACGGCTTTTCCAAACAGAAAAAAATATCAGAGG
The DNA here is from genome assembly GCA_948472985.1 of Iguana delicatissima. Classification (NCBI taxonomy): domain Eukaryota; kingdom Metazoa; phylum Chordata; class Lepidosauria; order Squamata; family Iguanidae; genus Iguana; species Iguana delicatissima. The sequence goes on from CAOKZL010003097.1 coordinate 111,624, forward strand.
GGCTGGAAAGGTGTCCAGAGGAAGGCAACCAAAACGGTCAAAGGCCTAGAAACCATGAAGCCCTGTCAGGAACGGCTTAGGGAGATGGGGATGTTTAGCCCAGAGAAGTTTAAGAGTGGACATGATAGCCAGATTTAAATATTTGACATGAGGACGGAGCCAGCCTGTTTTCTGCTGTTCCAGAGACTAGGACACGGAGCAGTGGCTTAAGAGTTTCATTTAAACATTAGGAAGAATTTCCTGATGGTGAGAGCAGTTTGAGAATGGAATACGCTGCCTGGGAATGTGATCGCATCTCCTTCCTTGGAGGTTTTTAAACAGAGGTTGGACAACCATCTGTTGGGAGTGCTTTGATGGTGTCTTCCTGCGTGGCAGGAGGGAGTTGGACTGGATGACCCGTGGGGCTCTGTGTGTCCTCAAGTCGTTTCCAACTTATGGCAACCCTAAGGCGAAACTATCGCAGGATTTTCTGAGGGCTGAGAGAATGTGACATGCCCGAGGTCTTCATGGCCGAGTGGGGAATCGAACCCTGGTCTCATAAGGAGCGGCTTTGGGAACTGGGGATGTTTAGCCTGGAGAAGAGACGGTTAAGAGGGGACATGATAGTCAGGTTTAAATATTTGAAGGGATGTCATAGGGAGGACGGAGCAAGCCTGTTTTCGGCTGCTTCAGAGACTAGGACATGGAACGATGGCTTCAAACATCAGAAAAGAGACTCCAGTACTCAAACCACTACACTTCACCAGCTCTCGTGCCTGTACATAACAGCATCTGTATATCTTCTCCTCTTCTAAGAGTAATTTTCACAGGGGGGGTCTCGATTTCTTTTCCACATAGATCCCTCCAACATTTTGGGGCGTCCACCTCTCTGGGACCTGCCGCCCACCCACCATGGTGACCGAGAAGGAGCTTGAGCTGATCGGCCGGACTCTGGTGGATCCCCAGAAGCCCCTAAAGGCCCGTTTCCGGGCCCTTTTCACCCTCCGTAACTTGGGGGGCCCGCAGCCGTCGAGTGGATCAGCAAGGCCTTCGCGGACGACTCCGCCCTCCTCAAGCACGAGCTGGCCTACTGCCTCGGACAGATGCAGGACGAACGGGCCATCCCTGTTCTCGTCGACGTTCTCCAAGACAGATCTCAGGAAGCCATGGTCCGGCACGAAGCAGGTAGAAGGAGGTGTGGGGCCTGCAGGGCGAATGATAGCTAGATGTTCCCCAAATTCTTCTGTGTTTCCAAGTTGAGTCCAACTTACGACGCCATCTCCAAGAGCTTTCTCCTTTCTTTAGGCTTGGTGAGCCTTCAGTATCCGTTGGGGTTTGGTTCCGGGGATACCAAAATCTGTGGCTGCTCAAGTCCCATTGTATTATCTCATGCCTGGATTATCGCAGCTGCCGGGCCGGAGGCCCTCTGGGTAGGCCCTGCGTCGCACACTCACACATTTTAGCTCAGCCGGCTCTCACACTAGTGGACGTATCTTGGGGGTTAGCTGATGCTATTGCATTGCTCGGTCGGGCTGCCCTGAACGCTGCAGTCCTGTGAAAATAGCCAAGGAATGTGAACGATGGGCGCTTCGCTCCCCACGCCGTCCGGTACGGTGAAGGGAGAGCAAAGCCTGATTGGAGACCGTCCGCTTCCGTTTCGGGCAGGTAATGAGATTTGGCCACGAGCCTCCCCTGTGCCTGGCCCATGGGTGCCTCAGTAATTGGTGTCCGAGGGGGGATAGCCCCTCTCCTGCCCGTTTCGGCCCGGTGGGTTGATGGATTGGCCGCCTGTTTGGCCACTCGCGTACGAGAAGCCTGTACCATCGGTTGGAACAAAGAGAACCCTGCTCCGTTGCCTGCTTTTGCCTTTCCGACGGAGTCGGGGTGTGTGTATGCTTGTGTGCCTTTTGTTTTTCTTTTCGCGTCTTTGCTGCACCCTCAAGGGCCAGAACTGGCCTGGTTCTTGCCTCCCAGCATCTCGTACTTCAAACCTTGCACGGCCACCCAACCCAGGGAGGGTCGTGTGGGCCACACTAAGAGTTTACTCCCAGGTGTGCCTTCCTGCTCCCTTCTTCCTCTGGTTTTAATTCAGAACGGTGCCATCCGGGTGGTTTTAAACCTCCCTAAATATTCGCCTGTTCCTTCCCCCCGTAGATCCCTTCCCTGGCTGCCAGTCTGGACCCGGTTCAAACTTTTGGTCCTGGTATTCAAAGCTTTGCGTTCCAGCCTCCCGCGGTACCTGGCGGCTCAGCTAGTACGGCGGGCACCACGCAGGAATTTAAGATCTGCCGGCAAAGTATTACTAGGGGTTCCAACTCGAGACCGTGAGCCCTCCAAGATCTGGCTCCTCATTTGGGGAACAGTCTTTCTTTGGACCTCCGGCTGGAGGAGGATCTCCCCCGTTTTCATAACAGACTGAAGACCTTCCTCTTAAGCCACTGGGTTGTGTTTCGGGGGCTGAGATGGGTCGCAACTGGTGGGGAGTTGGGGATAAGTAAACATTACTTTTACCATTATATACAGTGGGGTAATAAAACGGTGTCCCTTAAGTAAAATGGCAAATGACCCGGAACGGGTGCCGGAGAGAATGTGAGGATCTGCACATAAGCATAATGCTCAGCACATGGCAAAATCAAGATTTGCTTTATGGAATTTTTTTGAATATTTTCAAGCCATGGTTGGTTGAACCCACGGGTGCAGAATGTGCGGTTGCATACGGCCGGGTCTATTTATTTATTATTTTTGTCGCCAAATAATATCAACCCAAACTAATGTTTGCAATTAAAACTGAAACATAATGCTAAACAATAAAAGCAGCAAGCACTAACGTGCCGAAACGCTAACTTTTTTTGTTGCGTCCCTTCAAGTCGTGTCTGACTTACAACTACAGGGTTTGGGGGGGACTGAGAAAGTGTGACTTGCCTACTAAGACCACTACACCGCGCTCTTAGAACTGCAGCCATTTTAAAAAAATCCTTTTCCCCTATCTAGCGTCCTGCTGTGCCTACCAGAATACCAGGAAAGTCTTCTATTGCTTGCCTGCCTTTCTTATATAATATGGTTTTTTTTTCTCCTCTTTTAACAGGGGAGGCACTGGGAGCCATCGGGAACCCCTCAATCTTAGACATCCTGAAGCAGTATTCTGAAGATCCGGTCACTGAGGTAAATTACCATTGGCTGGCCAATGAAACAAATCCAGCCTACAGCACCTGGGATTTGTTGGCGGTCTCCTATCCAAGTACTAACCAGGGCTGACCCTGCTTAGCTTCCAGGATCAGACAGGCTCTGGTGCCTTTAGAGTATTTCGGTAGGGACCGTGAACGCGCATCTGCTACAAAGCTGTAACTCCAGGTTTGGCATGTATAAGTCTGCCCCTGAACTCCAGTCTAAATATTTTGGGACCTGGATACCAACTGCCAGAAAGCTGTAGTTTTCTGGACGGTCTTCCCCTGCCTCATGTCACGGGTTGTGAGGTCATGGGACGGGGCCTTTTCCACTGTGGCCCCCCGGGGGGTCACGTTGGTGCTAACATTGGCTTCATTCCGGTGCCAAGTTAAAACTTGGCTTCTAACAGAAGGCTTCATGGTTCAAGGGATTTATCCAAATCTGTCCATGGAAGCCCAAAACATTTCTGGAATGCAAGGAGGACCAGAGAATCGTAGAGATGAAAGAGACCCCCAAGGGCCATCCAGTCCAACCCCGTTCTGCCATGCAGGGAGACGCCATCAAAGCATTCCTGAGAGATGGCCATCCAGCCTTTGCTTAAACACCTCTAAGGAAGAAAGAGACTCCGCCACACTCCCAAGCATTGTGTTCCACTGTCAAAGTTCTTCCTAGGGTTTTGGTGGAATCGCTTTTCCTATAGCCTGAAGCCACTGCTCCATATCCTAGTCTCTAGAGCAGCAGAAAACAAGCTTGTTCCGTCCTCTATACGACACATTAAAAACCACCGAAGGGTTTAAAAGAAGGACTTTAAAACCTCCAAACCAGTCTCACGTTTCCGTTTTCCGCTCCTCACAGGTGGCAGAGACGTGCCAGTTGGCTGTAAAGAGGTTGGAGTGGCTCCAGGATCACAGGGACGAAACCGTTAAGGGGCCTTACTGCTCCGTGGACCCGGCGCCCCCGGCCAAGGAGGCAAACGTGGAAAAGCTGAGACAAGCCCTGCTGGACGAGTCGCGGCCACTCTTTGAACGCTACCGGGCCATGTTTGCGCTTCGGAACCTCGGTGGAGAAGCTGCCGTCTTGGCCTTGGCTGACGGTGAGTTTTCTGCTTTTCCTGTCCAGTAATTTCCAAGTGCTGTTTATTTATCTGTTTTTCTTAATCGCTGCTGTAATAACAGCAAGTTAGAATTAATAGTATTTTAAATGTTACTGTCTAATATTACTTCTTAATATTGGCTGTGGCTGAACATAGAATCGTAGAGTTGGAAGAGATCCGGTCCAACCTCCTTCTGCCAGGCAGGAAGATTCCCTCAAAGCGTTCCCGATAAATGGCCATCCAGCCTTCCTTTAAAAACCTCCATAAAAGGAGGAGACTCCACCACACTCCCAAGGAGCAGCAAATTCCACTGTCAAACTGCTCTTACCCTCAGGAAGTTTTTTCTGATGTTTAGATGGAATCTCTTCTCCTGGAGTTTGAAGCCATTGCTCCGTGTCCTAGTCTCTGAAGCAGCAGAAAACAGGCTTGGTCCATCATCCATAGGACATCCCTTCAAATATTTAAACATAGCCATCTTGGCCTCTCTTAACCTTCTCTTCTCCAGGCTAAACACCCCCGGCTCCTTAAGGCACTCCTCGTAGGGCTTCATGGTTTTCAGGCCTTCTATCATTTTGGTCACCCTCCTCTGGTCAAATTCCAGCTTGTCAATATCCTTCCTGAACTGTGCTGCCCAGAACTGGACACAGGATTCCAACTGATGTCTGATCAAAGCAGAGTAGAGCGCTACCATCATTTCCCTCGACCTAGGTGCTATACTCCTATTGATGCAGCCCAGAATCACGTTGGCTGTTTTAGCCGCTGCATCACACTTCTGCCTGATGTTCAGCTTGTGGTCTACTAAGGCTCCTAGATCCTTTTCATGTGTACTGTGGTCAGTCCAAGTGTCCCCCATCTTACATCTCTGCATTTCATTTTTTCTGCCCAAGTATGAGCACCTTATACTTCTCCTTGTTGGCCTTCGTTTTGTTAGTTTTGGCCCAGCTCCGATCATTTTGAATTCTGATCCTCTGTTGTGAATTAGTGTCCCCTCCTAGCTTGGTGTCATCTGCAAAATTTGATATCACAGTACCTTTCCAGATCTGTAGTGATGCTGTGGAAATGAAATGAAGCTCTGTTAGTGAGTTGCAAAGACGCGTAGCTGACAGTTGGCCACCCCAATACTGGGCAAGGTGGACCAGGACTTCTGCCCTGCCCTAAATGAACATCCTTTCTCAGTGTCACTAGTCCTCATGGTGCCTTCTCTCTTTCCCCAGGCCTCCGGTGTGGGAGCGCCCTCTTCCGCCACGAGATCGCCTACGTCCTGGGGCAGATGCAGCACGAGGCGGGCGTCCCGCAGCTGACGGCCTCCTTGGAGAGTGCCGCCGAGAACCCCATGGTGCGCCACGAGTGTGCCGAGGCCTTGGGCTCCATCGCCAAGCCGTCTTGCCTGGCCACCTTGCAGGCCTTCGCCGGGGACAAAGAGCGGGTGGTCCGCGAGAGCTGCGAGGTCGCCTTGGACATGTACGATTACGAGAACGGCGTGGATTTCCAATACGCGGATGGCCTGAGCAAACTGAAGGCCGCAGATTGACGGCAGAACATTTCCCCACTGTCTTCCCACCTCTCCGGCTCCCGATTTCTACCTTGATGTTGCGCTCCGTAGTCATAACAGTATTGTAAACAGCCTTAAGTTATTATCTGTCTCTCGGTGGAGGATTCAGTGGCAAGACTGCAGCCGTAGGTCAAGAACTTTGCGGTGTGTTGGTGATGGTACCACTTAAAAATATATCTTTCAAAAATCTAGAGTTTGGAAAAGTTCGTTTTTTGGGCTCTTCGTCTCCAGTGGGGGATACGGAACGTGGTGATCGAGAGTATTCATTTTTCCAGACTCTAGGAGGAAACCCCACGGCCTCTGCTCATGGAAACTGGTGGTGGGATCTTTTCTGATCTTTTCTTGGGTAGGTCACAGTTGTGGGGACAGTGTCTCAGGAATTGGCTGTTGGGATCTCTTTGTGTCACCGTGGCCAAGTGGCTGCGTTGGGGGCAATATCTATAAAAACCGGTGGTGGGGCTCTCTTCCCTCTGCCATCATTGGCAAGTAGCAGCCGCAGGGGCCACGTCTCATTCCATTACGGAATTCACATCACATTGTCAGGCTTGAAGTGCTGCTTTCCTCCACATTGGCCACTCCGCTGGTTTCCCTGCCTCCCGTTTGCCTGCTTGTCTGTTTCTGGAACAACATGGACTAGAAATTTGGAACCTGAGATGTGAAAAGAAAGACGGCCACGAAGGTGGGCAGGTGGATTGCTGGGGAATTAATGTTTTTCCCGAAGCAAAAGGGGAAAGGGTGGAGAAACCTTGCCTTCTCTCCCTCTTCTGTAGAACATAGGTTAGTAAGGAGGGTATGAAGTCTCTCGGTGGTCCCTGCGAAGCTAGAGGGTTACCTCCGGTCGTGCCGGAGTCCTTTCTAGCTTTGAGGAACCACGCGAGTTTTTCAGGCTCCTTGCAATGCCAGAGATCTACTTTGGCGATGCCGGAGTCGTTTCTAGCTTCGCGTGAAATGATGGTTACGTGGTTGCCCATTCCCAGTTTAGATGGGCTGCTGGCCCAAAGGGCTTCTTCCCTCTTGGGTTTCTTGTCCCTGCTGTTTCCCACCAGTTGTACCAGTAAGGAGCAGGTCATGCGGGGACATTGCCCAGCACAGCGGTGGGGAGCTTTCCCTTGGCAAATGGGGTGGCAATGGCCATGTGGTAGGGGACCCTGCGCTTCCATCTGTGCACACATTTCAGCGCTCGTTCCACCCCTGCTCCCCCTGGGAGAAGATTATCGCCAAAAGCCGTTTCTTTTTCAAAGCCAAAGAAGAGAGCGATGGGACATTAAAAGCCAGCTCTCCTAATCCTCTCGGTCTGTCTCGTTCCGTTCGCAGGGAGAGTGGTGGGCATCTGATCGGCTTGGATGCTCTCACGCTCCAGGGAGATTGGGAGCCAAATCCCAATTTCTGAGCTAAAACCGGAAATCGAGTTGCCTCTTGATGCTCGGCTATTTTTAAAGTTTGCTTTCAGCAGGAAAGAACATGCTGCCTTTGAAAAGGAGCTGGCTCTCCCCTTGCTTTATTTCTCCCGGAATGGCTTCTTAGAGAGTTATTGAGTATTTTGTGTACAAGCAGTATAAACCACCCAAGTCAATCTAGAATCAGAGAACTGGAGGAGACCCCCAAGGGCCATCCAGTCCAACCCCATTTTGCCATGCCGGAAGATGCAATCAAAGCATTCATGACAGATCGCCATCCAGACTCTGTTTAAAACCTCCAAAGACGGTGAGCCTATCACACTCCCAGGCAGCAAAGTATTCCACTATCAAACTGCTCTTACCATCAGGAAATTCTTCCTAATATTTAGGTGGAGTCTCTTTACCTGTAGTTTGAATCCATTGCTCCTTGTCCTAGTCTCTGGAGCAGCAGAAAACAGGCTAGCTCCATCTTCAACATGACATCCCTTCAAATATTTAAACACAGCTATCACGTCACCCCTTTACCTTCTCCAGGCTAAACACTCCCAGGTCCCTAAGCCGCTCCTCGGAGGGCTTCATGGTTTTCAGGCCTTCTACCATTTTGGTCGTCCTCCTAGGTTCCTACCAGGTGTACCTGTGACGACAATGGGACAGAGAAAAGGGCCTTTTCAGTAGATCTCAAATTTGCAGCCGCATTTGTACGGGGAAATCTACTCTTTCAAATAACCCTATTATTTGCCCATGGAGCAAAAGGAGCCATAGTGAAATTTGGCTGAGAATTTGCAAACCAGGCCAAGGTAGGGAGAAGAAAGCCCACAAAGCTGGGACCTCGCCGCGGTGCCGTCTTTCTGCCGCGGTGACCTTGCAGATGATTTTTTCAGGCAGATGGCTTGATCTCTTTCCGGTTTTTAATTCTTGGCAAACGACATCTGGGATCAGTTTGGCCGGCAAAGCTGGCTCGCCCCCCCGCCCGCCTTCCCAAACCAGGCATTTCTGTTCCGCAAAAGTGCTTTAGCACTCAATCCCCCCCAATCCTCTTAACGGCATTTTCATTTTATTTGCTATAAACCTATTAATAGGCCCGGGCTTGCCCAGCTTGGCATATGCTGAGACGGAGGGCGGTGGTGACTGATTTTTTAAAATTTCTGCATATAGTTTGGACAGGAGAAGATCAGTTTGGACCTGAAAATACCAGGGGTATCCATCTTTCTAAGGACCGTTCCACGCTATGCACTCTGTAGCACTCTGATTCCACTTTAACCACCGTGGCAACACCCCGTGGAACCCTGGGGTTTGCAGTTTAGAGAGGGATACGTCAAATCCTCAGCCAGAGAGCTCCAGTGCCTCTCCAAACTACATATCCCAGATTCCATGGGACAGGCAGGTTAGTTAAAGTGGAATCATAGTGCAATAGTTTTGTAGTGTGAATGTGCCCTAAATTTCACCCTCGCAGGCAAAGAATGGAGAATTAATATTTCCATTTGCTAATTCCCACTGTCAAGCTGCTGTTATCATCAGGAAGTCCTTCCTAATGTTTAGGTGCAATCTCTTTTCTTGGAGTTTGAAGCCATTGCTCCGTGTCCTAGTCTCTGGAGCAGCAGAAAATGGGCTTGCTCCATCCTCCATATGAAACCCCTTCAAATATTTAAACATGGCTATTCTGTCACCTCTTAACCTTCTCTGTTTTAGGCTAAACACCCCCAGCTCCCTAAGCCGCTCCTCACCAGGCTTCGTGGGCCCCATGATGGTGATACCGGATTCTGGTTAAGTGTAATAATAGCTTAAATGGCGACTAGATGGCCACATCTTGGGAATTCTTGAACCCTGGATTCTTGCATGGCAGGGGTTGGGCTCGATGGGGTCTCTTGGGGCCTCTTCCAGCTCCAGGACTTGATGAAATGGCAGACGGACGGGGGTTATATAGGGTGCCGAAAATAGACCCTTCTCCCTGCTGCGCTTTCCTCCTCCCATTCAAATACCAACCCAAATCTCGCCTGCCGTCCCCACCCTTCAAATCCCTCCGTGCTTTGCCCCCCACAGTGGATTCCAAGCCATCTGTTTGCCCGATTTAGAGATCAGCTCAGCCAGCGAACGACCGCGGAGAAGCCGTTTCATTCACGTCGGACCGGCGACGGCAAAGGAGGGGTTCTCCTGCCTTCCTTCCAAACACCACCCTCCTTGTTTTGGCACGCCAGATGGGGTCCCAAAGGGCTGCACCGGTCACGCTGTGACTTCGGACCCTGCCTGAGATTTTGGGGGACTTCATACCGCACCCCAACCCCGTCCTGTATCCGGGTGAGTTTCCGCCACCTTTCAATCCAGAAACAAGCTCCTGGTTTTAATTCCCAGGGTGCAAACGGCCGGGAGGAGCTGTTTCGTATTTTGTTTCTCCCCGAGGGTTGAAGCCGATAAACCAATATGTACTCCTGGGCCCAACAGGTGTTGCAGGTTTTCAAGCCGCGGCAAAACCTGCCAAAGCTATTTAGCCTGAGCTGATCACTAGCCAGGAAATGGCAAATTAACCCAGCTTTTCCTTTCCTGAGAAATGCGAAACCGTTTGGCATTTATCGGCGTCGGCTTGTGGCCTCCGCAAAAGCAGCCTGGAAGGCCGAGGTGTCGCATTTTCCGTTTTTGCTGCTCGTTGCCCAGGCTGCCTCGCGGCTCTCGGAGACGCCGGCTGGACCGGGGAAGGATGGCGAGCGGGGAGCCGTGGCGGAGACCCCGGTACGTGCTGCAGTCCCCGGAGGAGGAGATGGAGGGGGCCCCCCTCTTCGCCGACTACAGGCCCCCGTCCTTGGACTCCATCCGGCTCCCCCGGTACATCCTCTACCTGGTGATGGCCGTCATCGTCGTGTTCGGGGTGGCCTATGCCATCGTCGGCCACCTCATCGACGACCTGATCCACGACTTTGCCGGTGAGCGGGGTCCCTTCTTTGTCGTGATTTTAATTTCCTCTCTTTTTAGCATCGGTTAATCTGTCGTTGCTTGCGCGCATTTTGAATTTTTTAACTCGAATGACGAAAAACAACCAAACGAGGCGAGGAGAAAGCAGCATTAAGAGAAGCACCGCAACGCTACAGAAACCAAAGGGGACTTAACTATAAAAATAGGCAACACGACAATGCAATATTAATGGTGGGGGGGGGAAGAAAGTAACTACATCACAAAACAGCAACACAACTACAAGTGACTAAAAATGGCTGCAAAACGGTGCGTAGCAATCCATCGTAACTAACCATTGGATGCAAAGAAAGAATTAAGGTTAAGAAAAATTTTGTATTTTAAAAAGTCCTTCCTAGCATGGGTTTTGCTGTTTTTGTGGATTTTGCTGGACCAAATTTAATTTTTTTTTTAATTTAAATTTAATACTCTCTTTCAGACTGGGCTTTCGGTCCGAAGCTGGAAGAGAAGAAGCGGTTGGAAGAGGACGGGGAGAGGAGTGAGCCGGGGAGCCCCGATAACCCCCTGGATTGGCAAGGGGAGAGCCTTTTCACGGTGGTCGAGGAGCGCGAAGGAGGCCACCTTCCCCACGCCCTGCCCGGGCCTGGGGTCTGCTCGGCGTCCCCTCCGTTGTCCCTCCATCCTTCCGTCTGCAGCCTGGACGCAATCGGGATGAGACGTTCCTGACCATTTTGGAGAGATCGGGAAAGAACAGAAAGGTCTACGGCGGTTGTTTGAGGCCATCTTGGAGTCTTTTAAACAGAATTTGGGTGGCCACATCTCAGGAGCCCATCAGCCATACGTTCCCGCTGGGCAGCGGGTTCGACTAGATGGCCTTTGGGGGTCTCTTCTGCTTTTCCATCCATAGAGAAAGGACGGGGAATTTTGGTAACACCGGCTGGAGCTGAACAACAAAAACTTGGCGACTGGCTGCTAGAAAGAACCTTACCGGCATTTTGCTCAAGCGGGATGCTAGTCCTCATTGTGGCGGGCGGGGGGCGGGGCCACAAGGCGGGGCAGAGGGGCGGGGCCACAAGGCGGGGCGGAGGGGCGGGGCCACAAAGGCACCCCCTAAGGTGCCGAAGAGGAACTTGGCTCCGACCTCAGTCGGGCAGAGCCTGGGTACTATTCTCAAATAGGGAGCTAGACTAGCGCTGTGGTTGCGTTGATGTTGTTTTATTATTGAAGACATATAGAATTAGCAATCAGTCAAATTAAAATAGGACGCATATAGCTAGCAAAATGTCTACAGCTTTGGAACGTTGCTAACCCAGTCGCTGTTGTGTGTAGCAGAAAGTTGTGTTGCAGTGAATAAAATTCGGGTAGCTTAGCAATGCCTGGAAGTACGAAGTTTGCATTTTGCGCGGACGTGTCATTTTGTGGTTTTTCCTTGACTTTCTTCGGTCATTCCAAGGCCATTTCCGCACTGCACGGTTATTCCACTTTCAACCTCCTATGGAAACCTGGCGTTTGCAGTTAGGGAAGGGCATTTGGGCATCTCAGCCAGAGAGCTCTTAGGCTTCAAGAAGCTGCAAATCCCGGAATTCCACAGGGCGTTGAAAGTGGAATCATAGCAGTATAACAGTGCGGTGTGGAAGTGGCCCAAGTCTGCGCTCTGTTCCGCGTCGTCGAGGAAGCGTAGCAGAACGCTGTCGCTTTCGTGCTCGCTAGAAGATGGTTTGCTGCAACCTATTCTGTCTTTGCCTTGTTTTGTGAAAAGAATACCTGCTGGCGCCCAAAATGAATAAAGACTCCCCTGGAAACGCCGAGCCCCTTGTCCACTCCTTGGAGACAGCTCCAGCTCCCCTGACTTTGTCCCTTTCTCTCCACAATCAAACCAATCGATCGCTGCGGCGCTCCCAGAGGCACCCGCCTCTCCGCCCGTTGCATGGCGTCCGCACGCGACTGCGGAACGGTTCGATCTCGGGACCAGGGAGAGCCGGATCGACGAGGTGTTATCTCACGCCCTTTGAGTCCAGGTCCAGAGTCAATGTTATAAGGAAAATGAAGCTCTGTCTCTCTCCAGAGAAGGGGGAAAGGAAAGCAGAAGGGGCAAGGGTCCAGCGGCAAACGGCTCTTTGGAAACGGGTGCCAGGGTGGGAACCCAGGATGGAGTTATCTTTGTTTGCCGTGCTGCTCGCAGGATTCGCTCCCGGCTCATACGGCCAAGGTAGGGCACGCCAGAAGTTTTCTGGAGGTAACAGGGACTCAAAGTGAACGGCATCTTCTTTGCAGGAGGAATGGAGAGGGGGGCCCTGTTCCAAAAAATTGCTGGCTTGGGCCTGAGCGGCACAAAAAACGTCAGGCACAAAAATATTTCCGAGCCTTTAGCGTTTCGTTTCCGCGTTCCTAAGCAGCGGTAAAAAGATGTTTTGATTTGGGTCTCTCCCGTCTCATTGGCCTTTGCTGTAAGAGCTGTGTCCCTAAGAGAGTAAGAGCGATTGGATAAATGACTGTCGTGCTCCAAAAATGTCTCTTTGCATAGGAAGGATGGCGTTTTGCGCTACGAAGGGCCGCTCTGTAGATCTCGCGGCTTTTGTTAAGCAGCCTTTGAACTCTTGAGCGTTTCTTCCGTTTCACGTGCTGCCAAAAGTGCTACAAATATGCTACTGCTCCAGATAAAGTATCTGATCAGGGGCTGAGATGATGTTCCCGAGAGTAATGTGTGTGTGTGTGAGAGAGAGAGAGAGAGAGAGAGAGACTTCCTTCTAACGTGGTTCAGGCCCCAAATCCGGCTCCGGGCTTCACCTGGGAAGTACGGGTGGACTGGTATTTCAGTCTTTCCCAACATTGCCCGCCCAGTGCCAGCGACAGAAGGTGATTAAATCCAGAATTTAAAATTATCTCCCCGCGGGAGACATGAACCCTGTGAATCCCAAACCATCGAAGTAAGCAGAGAAGAAAAGGGAAAAAGTGGGAGGAGAGAAATGGGGACATTTTCATAGCAGCTGAAAAATGTGGGATGACGGAGGATTAATCCGGACAGTCGGTGGGTACCGTATAGCATCTTCCAGCACTGACTCGTTGCTCAAATAAAGGGCCAAGGTATTCTACAATTCCCTGCCCTTGTAGACGATGCCAATTCTTGTCTCCCCGAACGCCGCAGGGGACGTAACCGGGGCCTCCGAGGGCTCGTACGATCTGCAGCCCTGGCTGGTGGGGCTGGCGGCGGTCGTGGGCTTCCTCGGACTGGTATTCGTGGCCTCGTTGGTCAACCGGATCTTCTTTGCCAACAAGACGTCGGTCTCTCTTTCCGTTCCTTGTTCCTTTCGGTCTCATACTGAGAGCCCTGGCCCGCTCCCCAGCAAACTACAGATCCCAAGGGTGCTGGAATAAGCCGAGGAGAAAAGAGGGGAATGGATGGAGGGGAGAGAAACCAAGACATTTGCAAAGCAGCTGAAAAAATAGAGGGAATTAATCCCAACTATTCCTGCAAAGCTAGGCAGTGTCGCCCTCTCCAAAGACCCCGGCCGACGGTACACCCACACATCACATTGTTGGGGCCTATATATCCTTTAGGGGACACCGTGGTGAATTGCACTCCATTTTAGACCTTGGAAAGGCCTATTTTTTTAACAACGGGAAGTTACCTGAAAGTCCAGAAAGTCCGTCTCTCAATAGGAAGCGACCTGGAACTTCTAGTTCACTTCTTGTTCGGGGAAAAGAGGGAAGCTCTCGACTATGGCAAAATAGCTCCCACACCCCAGAAGCCATTAGGAGACATAAAGAAATATAGCAATTTTTCAATTTCAGTTGGTTTTTTCAGCATATATTTTGGCAGCCTAGGGGGCCAGAAATTTGCGTCGCGTTCTAGCACCTTGGTCATGTCCCCCACCCACCCACATAATTCTTTTGCGATTGTTTTATAGGAAGGATGAAGACGGATCAATAGAAGAAAAAGACCTGGAACTCGGGTAACTGCAGAGGGACAGCGTGGTGTAGTGGTTGGAGCATCGATGGGTTCGATTCCCGACTCAGCCGTGGACACCCGTTGGGTGACCTTGGGTGTGTCACACACTCTCAGCCCCAGGAGGCCCTCGGAGCAGCTTGCGTTAGGGTGGCCGTAAGTTGGAAACGACTTGAAGGTGCACAGAAACCACCCATTTTTACGATACAGACGTTATTTTTAAAAAGCATTTTTAATTTTGTTGGTTGCTGGGCTATCATGGTGAAACACGGACAGTGGCCCAGGGGAATGACTTGCTGTTAAGTAACTTCTAGCCGAGTCCAAGTTACAATGACCGGATCCTAGGATTTGCTCTCTCTTTTACTTCCGATTTAGTATGCGCTAATTTAAGTTCTCCTCCAACTTCTTCTCCCTCTGAGTTCTTTCCAAAAATAAAAATTCCACCTCTTCGTAAGAACATCCCCTTCCCACCTTGCTTTCCTGTTTGAATCTTCTAGAGCGGTTCCCTCGTTTGCATTCCTCTCTTGCATTTTTTGTAGCCATCTCGCTTTCCAGCCCACATAAAAATCAAACTCTGGTAACCAGTTTGAGGGGTACGGAATTAGTTGTTCAGGAACCCTTTGAATATTTAAAGGGGTGTCATAGGGAAGATGGAGCAAGCCTGTTTTCTGCTGCTCCGGAGACTAGGCCACGGAGCAATGGGTTCAAACATCAGGAAAAGGGATTCCATCTAAACATTAGGAAGAGCTTCCTGATAGTAAGAGCATTCTGAAAGAGAAATATGCTGCCTGCGATTGTGGTGGAGCTCCTTCTTTTGGAGGTTTTTAAACAGAGGTTGGACAGCCATCTGTCAGGAATGCTTTGATGGGGTCTTCCTGAATGGCAGAAGGGGGCTGGACTGGATGACCTTTGGGGCCTCTCCCAGCTCTATGATTCTCACTCAGTTTTACTGTTGGTTGTAAGGAGATGATGGACTTAATCAGCAAAACGGCCCGGATTTTCTCTGCTGCGTACCATGTGCAGCATCCATGTCCGTCAGTAAAGTTTATCTTAACATGTCAGCGTTCGGCTCCAAATGCAGGACCAGAACAACACCCAGTTCCACAGGGCAATGCTTTTCAGCTTTGTTGCTTCCCAGTTTCCTCCACCAGTTGTTGCCTAGCTGTAGATACTCTCGTCTTTTTAAATTTCTTTTCTTTCTCTTCCCTGCCACCAGGACTAAGGCCAACATTTACGAAAACCCAACCATGGAGCTGGAAGAGGAGCCGTGGCTCTCGAATGCTATTGGTGGCGAGTTCGAGGCCCGGAAGCCATTTTTCTCACGATGCCTATTCTAAAATGGCGTCTCTTCCTCCGCGGCGGGCGGCGCCCATTGGCCGGGAGGGCCCGGTGGGG